>JAIUZE010066460.1:0-41857 GCA_022085475.1 Heliosperma pusillum
TGGATTATGGAAGGGAGGGGCTTGTGGAGTGGAATACTCAAGGCAAACAACTCGAGCATGTTCGCCAGTTCAGGACGCAGGCTGCGTCGTGCGACGCAGGCTTCGTCCTGCACGGGTTTGCCCTGTTTTTAGCATTTCTATTATGTTGAGTTCTTCATATGTTTCTAGGGGCTCTTCCCTTTCCAAGTCTTCAAGACATTCCTGCACATCAACGGCCAACAACAAACGCAAACCTTCCTCTTCCATTTGGTTAGTTAAAGCTACTTCGAGTGGGTCTCTATCACAAAGTTTATACATTTGATTTACTAATGGCTCAAAGATATCCAAGAAGAAACAAGATTGATGGTCACTCGGGTGCCGCATGGGGTCATATATATTGTAAGTTAATCTTTTCCCTTCAAACTCCATCGTCAAACACCCGTTTGAAACATCGATCTTGGTATTTGAAGTTTTCATAAACGACCTACCAAGAAGGAGAGGGGTGGCACTAGAGCTAGATTCCATATCTAAGACGTAAAAGTCCGCCGGGAAGACAAGATTATCGACTTCCACTAGCACATCCTCTACCATGCCCTTGGGATAGACACTAGACCTATCGGTTAATTGAATGACCACTCCGGTCTTAGACAAAGGTCCTAAACCTAGGGTCTCATAGATAGATAGGGGCATGACGTTTATAGAAGCCCCAAGGTCTTGCATGGCACGTTTAAAACTTTTTCCTCCAATAGTGCAAGGGATAGTGAACATGCCCGGGTCTCCACATTTCTTCGGTAAATTTTGTTTGAAAATTGCCGACACATGTTCACTCACCCTAACCATATGGGTTCCCTTCTTAGGATTCCTCCTAGGTGTGCAAAGTTCTTTCAAGAACTTTGCATACCTAGGGACACTATTCAATAAGTTAAGAAGAGGAATGTTTACCTCACATTTTCGGAAAGTCTCATATAAGTCATTCTCCTTGGCATACTTCCTTGTGCTTATCAAAGCACTAGGAAATGGGACTTCCGGTATGTACTCCTCCACTTCATCATCTTCAATAGTGTCTTTGCCCTTCCTTGAAGTGTCTCCCTTGGGGTCCTTGCTTGAGGATGTCCCTTTTTCATTCTTCGATAGCTCTTCATGACCAACCACCAATTCTCCTTGGTCTTCAATCTCCAAGGTTTCCATCTCAAGATTCTTCATCTTTTCCTTTCCTTTTCCAAGGGGGTTTACTTCCAACTCTTTGCCTCCCCTCAAGGTCATGGCACTAGCATTTTCCCTAGGTGGGGGAATGGTTTGAGATGGGAATCTTGTGGAGCTTGAGGCTTGGGATTTTGATATATTTGAGGCCATTTGGGATAGTTGGGTTTCCAAGTTGCTCACCCTAAGGTTGTTAGCCTCCCTATCCTTCCTTGCTTCCTTTCTATCCCTCCTTGCCTCCTCCCTATCTTTCTCTTGATTGGCAAGGAGTGTTTGCAAGATGTCATTCAAGTTCCCTTGAGAAGAGGAATTCCCTTGAATGGGACCTTGGTTTGGTTGTCTTTGAGATTGAGGATTACTTGGAAAATTTGAGTTGTTGGGTCTTGGGTTGTTGAAATTTCTTTGGGGATTTTGGTTGAAATTAGAGTTTCGGTTTTGGGTTGGATTTTGGGCTCTCAAGTGATTGAATTGACCATTTTCGAAACTCTTTGACTTGTCTCCTCCCCACCCCAAAAGATCACGGTTTCCCACTTGATTGTACATTCCTCCACCACTTGGGTTTCTAGAATTATAATTTCCATACCCCATAGCATTGACGCTCTCCATAGTGGCTCCTTGCTCAATCATGATGTAACATGTATTTGTAGCATGGTCACCTCCACAATATGAACATTCAAGTGATTCGGGGTGTTGAGAAAACGAGATACTTTTGTTGACAACCAAGTTGGACACCATGCTTATAAGCTCACCCATCTCTTGCATGATTTTGTGATTTTGAGAGGCATAAGGATCTTCCATGGAAGATACATTTCTAGAGCTTCCTCCCCTTTCATTTTTCCTCCCGTAGCTTCTTGTGTTCATCGCCAACTTCTCAATAATATTGTTGGCCTCGGCCACATTAAGTGTATCAATTCCACCTCCGTTGGCGGCAATGATCATTCGTTGGTCGTTTTGGCACAACCCTTCATTGAAGGCCGTCAATAAATCGTCCCCCGACATTCCATGATATGGGCACCTTGCCACAAGGCTTTTGAAACGCTTCTAATAGTCATAAAGGGTTTCCCCCATGTCTTGCTCAATGGTAGTGATGAGCTTCTTTGAATGATTATGCCTTGAATCCGGGTAATATTTCTCAAGAAACTTCTTCTTCAAACCCACCCAAGTGGTGACGGAGTGGGCCGGAAGACAAAATAACCATTCTTTAGCGGCATCTTGTAGAGAGAATGGAAATGCCCTAAGCTTAAATTGGTCTTCGGTCACTCCTTGGGGGATGGCCCCTTGGCAAATCATGTGGAATTCGGCCAAGTGCCTATTGGGGTCATTTCCCACCATTCCGTGGAATCTAGGCAAGTTATGGACAAAGAACCCCTTGAGCTCGAAGTTTACATCCCCCATGGGAGGGTATGCGATACATAGCGGTTGCTCCTCATAGATTCTTGCCCGGATCTCACCAATCGTTCTATTATCATCCATATTGGGAGGGTAGAGGATGTTCAATGGGGATGGTACCCTTGGTGGTGACTCAAACGTTTGCTCCGGTTGCTCTTGAAATATATTGTTTTCCAACTCCTCTTCACTAGGCTCCCTCCAAAAGGGTCTCCTATAGAGGGGATTCAAAAACAACCAATTGGATATGCTACTTGAGGATGGATCAATGTCTTGGTCACCAAGTCCCTCTTGTGACCTAGGCATAAACTTTTAAAAACAACTCAACCACACAATTAATAACTTCAACACCAAGTAACCTACAAACAATACAAAAAGAAATATTTGAAAAACAATCTAAACAAAGTATGACACTAACAAGAGTTTCAATTTGATTTTTAGCTATATTGCCTTCCCCGGCAATGGCGCCAAATTTGACGCGCTAAAATACGGTGTCGTTAATTCCGCAATTAGCTAGACCAAATAGAAATTTATAAAACCTTACCTAGACTCAAACCAACCTAAATAAAAGGGTAGTAAGGGTAAGAAAAGGGTCGAACCCAAGGGAAAGCGGTAATGCTAAAATAATCTAATCTAGACTCTTTTAAAATATCAATTAACAAAACTAATGACTCTAATCACAAATTAAGGCACTAATTACTAATTAAGACACTAATTAAAACAAAGACTTAAATTAATTACAAACTATGATATTCATAATGGTGAAACATGTAGGAAAACATAATTGGGGGGGTTTTGGGTAAAAAAAATGAGTTAACATGAAATATGAAATTCTGGTTTAGGCACTAGCACAAACACCTTCAATGCAATTAATCAAATATGTGAGAAATACTTAGTGTAACTATCCCAAGTAACACAACAATTAGCAAAGATGACTCCCTTCTTCCTCTCCTCTTATTTATCTAATACTACCTCCTAAGAAATAGTCAATATGAATTAAACCACCCAAAATTGACCCTTTACAACTAAATCAACACTTATTAAAACATAAGCATAAACAAAGGAGTAAGCTTTAAGCATTCAACCAAAGGATTAAGCTAGAATTATGCAATTCAACATTAAACCATGTAAAAATCACACAACATACAATTTATTTCTCAAAAGACTCAAACTTTTAAACCAAAGATGAAGCCTTTCAAGTCTAATTCACACATTCAAGCATAGGGTGACAATTCCTACCAAGAACAAGCATTTATCAAGTAAACAAAATGTCAAGCTAGTCAAACCAAACATTCATTCACTCAACATAAAAGATTAACATAAACAAATTGCATTAAATAAAGAAGAAGAGGATTATAGAGTCATACAATGCTAAAGGTGTGAACTTGTTCAAGTTACACCAAGTAATGAAAGGATTAGCTACCCATAGTCTTCATATTACAACCAATTTCTAAATAAAACCAATTACAAGAGCCAAAGTTGAAGAACAAAGTAGAGAATTTCTAAGGAAAAATATGATGTTCAATGTATTTATGCTTGGCTCCCTTCTCTCTCTTCAGATTTCTGCTTAAATACCCTTGGTCCGCAAACCTAGGGGCCTTCAAAGGTGGGCTTTCAAAAGACAAGACGGAGAAATGAAGAAATGACGTGCTGAGAAAGGACGCAGGCTGCGTCCTACGACGCAGGCTGCGTCGTGATGACGCAGGCTGTGTCGTGATGACGCAGGCTGCGTCGTATGCTGCCCGATTTTCTTTGCTTTTTCTTCTTGACTTTCGTTGACCCATGGACTTTTGGCCCCGCCTTGACTTCCATTGACCCATTGGGTTTGGTCTTCTTGCCTTGATGATTCATTGCTAGCCCACTCCAATTTCCGGGTTTTTGGGTCTCGGGTTTCGGGTTTGACTTTCGTTTACTTCCGGGTTTGACTCTCAAAATTGACTCAAATTACTAAATAATAACATTATTATTAAAACTAAAGTTAACATAAAATAACGTTAATGACCCGTAAAAAGTAAAACAAAAGACTATAATAAATATTACTAGACACAACACAATTTGGTGTTGTCATATTGTTTTTTTGTAATCATATAATCATGAAGTTTATCATTAGAATCATTACTAGTATAATCACCTTAAACATTATAGCACTCTTATTTAATAGTTTAATTTCCTACATCTTCTTCCTATTAATTTACTTAATCATATAAATTAGATATAACATTGTAAGATTATCATCGTGTGAATACAATAAATAGAATTGTAATATTGAAATGATTTGCTAGTTAAAATGAATTAAAAGAAGATTCGATAGCAATAGAACCACCTAGTTTGTTTCTTCCTTTGGTTGTGTCAAATTCTATAACTTTGTTTAGTGGCCATGAACAATTGTTTGTATAAGTCAATTTCCGTCTTAGAATCGAGAGTTGGGATGGGAATTAGGACTACCAATAGGGGTTTAGTGACCTAACCAGGCTAAGAGGACGTTAGGACCCATTAAAAAGTCAGTACGAATCCGAGAGGAATATACCGCTAGAAGGCTTAGACAATCGTAGTAATTCTAATGTTGGTATCAATAAAGCTTTTAAATCGTTTTACATGAATTTCTCCTTCACTATATCAATTTGATTAGATAGTTTATTTTACCGTTTTAGATAGTTTATTTTATTGTTGTTTAGTCAGTTTACTTTACCGTCATTTTATTATAGTTCTTAGATAGTTTACTTTATTGTCATTTTATTAGTTTAGTTAGGTAGCCTTTCAATACTTGTCATTTTAATTATCGTCAATTAGATTAGATTTATTTTATTGCAATTTACATACTTGTCATTTAAATATCGTCATTTACATACTTGTCATTTTATTTTATATTAGTAGTTTAGACAACCACCTCAAATGACTCGAACTTAAATGAAAATCACTCCATAGCAATTCATAGTTAACACGTACTCCCTGAGGATCGATCCCTACTTCCCTAATTACATTCCTTATGTTGTTAGCCTAAGTGTGGGTAATTATTTTTGCATCGGGCTCGCGACAAGCACGATCAAATTTTGGCGCCGTTGCCGGGGAGCACGGTTTTGTTTATCTATGTATTGCTGATTTTTGTTTAAAATTCTACCAATTTTAGGTGCAACCGTACCTTTAATCATCACTAACTTTCCTTTTTGTGTTTTTCTTGTAGGTTGACAAAAAATGGTGCGAACAAAGGATGATCCTAAGTTTCGGGTTTTTGAACTAGCTAATGGGATCCTAAGGGTCCATCTCACCCTAATTGCTCTCATCGAGGGTAACCAATTTAGTGGTGAGCCAAATGAAAACCCATCACACCATATCCAAACCTTTTGTGAATTCTGTCAAACTTTTATGAGGGAGGGAATTACCCAAAACTAAATTAGAGAAACTCTCTTTCCTTTATCACTAAAGAGAGAAGCTAAATGGTGGTTCACCCGTCGTTTAAAGGATGCCACAAAACCAATGGAGTAGGAAGAGATTGTTATAGCTTTCCACTGTAGGTTTAAAACTCAAACCACCACGTCAACCCTATCAAGTAATTCACAAAAAGAAAGTGGTGAAGAATCCCAAAGTAATGGGGGAGAGCGAAAGAAAAGCCGATTGGAAACTTCAAATGATGTTGACACTACCATTTCCTTAGCCTGTCCCGTTCAACCAAAAGAAACCACCCCAAAAAGCACTTTATATCGTCCAAAAGCTTTAAACCCATTTACCTCACTAACAACACCTTGTGAACTTTGTGGAGGAATAGGGCATGTACCTCAACGATGTGGGAATAGACTCACACCATTAAACCCCTTTCACCCACAATTTCGCCAAACTCAACCCACTAATACACCTCCTACTATGCCACACTCATCCTTTCAAAATGATCATGTGATAGCAAAAGTAGATGTCAAGTTAAGGGAAGTAATCCAAGCCCAACATAACATGTACTCATACTTCTTTTCTAGGTTAAGCTCACTCAAATCAACCATTTTGTCTCTCCAAAAGAGAGTGGAAGAGTTGACCCCATCGAGTTCTAGCCAGACCACCCAAGAGAGTGAAGAACCATTGATTGTCACAATTCACATGATTAGTGAGAAATCTTTTGATAATCCTCTTGGGAATGGAAAGAGTAAGGAGCCCATCTTTAGGTTACCCCACGAACTTTACAATAATCCTAGACTAGCCAAACCAACCCGAGTCCCTACGCAAGAGGAGACATCCCGTCTCGAAGCTTTGATCATGACATTGATAAAAGCTCAAGGGAAATTAGAAGAAAGAGTTGTTGAAACGACAAAAGCAAATGACGAAGCTTTCTCAAGGTTGGAGGCAAGGATTGGCAAGACATATAGAGAAAAAGAAGCAACCAAAGATTCTCACAAGGAACCTCCCCTTGAAGAAGGGAAGGTTATCATTCCTTCAAAACTTAAAGATCCAGGTTGTTTTAATATTTCTTTCACAATGAATCTTCATAAGGTCAGAAATGCATTGTGTGATTTAGGAGCCGCTATTAGCGTCATGCCTTTTTCTTTCTATCACGACCATTGCCCAATACAAATGAAGATTACTAATACTAGCCTTCAACTAGCCGATGGATCTATGCATACTCCAGCAGGAATTGTGGAAGATGTCCCCATTCGGATTGGATACTTCCTTATTCCCGTTGATTTTTATGTCAAATTTTCAAAGAAATAAAGAGACGACTATATTATATTAGGAAGACCCTTCCTAAATACAGTTGGGGCTTGTATAGATGTGCAAGGAGAGAAGATCACCTTTGAATTGGATGGATCAAGTGCCACCTTTGATAGAAAGGGGAATGTATTGAGTGTAGGAGATGGTGACCTCGAAGCATTCAAAACTTCGGAAGTTGTTTTGAATGAGATTGCCATGGATGTTGGCAAGGTTAAATGAAAATTTCAAGGACGAAATCAAGCTGCAAAAGAGCTCAAATCCCTTCACAAGCCTTAAGGAGGGATAAAAATTCAAAGTCTAGCATGACTTAAAAATGCGCTTGTCGGGAGGCAACCCGTCTTTCTCTCTACTTCTTTTTATGCATTCTATTCCACTTATTAGACAATGATTTGTATTATTTTATTTGGACATTTCTTTTTGGATTTTGGGATGTAATAGTTAGGAAACAATTTTCGTTTTACTTGTTATTTTCATTTTTTATGCATGCTTAGTCGATAGTTTTTCGTACTTGGAATTGGAGGACCTATTGAGACGAGAAGGAGCTATCCTTGGCCCCTGTTGCCAAGATTATTAACGTTAGTAAGTATGTTCAAGGCCAAAGCCAAAAGGTAAGAGCAAGTAGCATAGAAAAAAGAAACAAAAACCGGATCAGCGAACTTCCCCGATCAGATTCGTGACTACCCGATCAGGTAAGTTGTCTGCTTCGTATTTGTTCTAATTTCTTCTATAAAACCAACTTGCTACCCTTTGCTTGCTGCCATATTCCCGTGTTCTTCAACTTCAAGCTCAAAATTTCTCAAAAACCTCCATTTCTTAGTCTTTTCTTACAAAATTTGTCACTATAGTTCATCCAAGGCAACATCTAAGCATTATCAAGTAAGTTAATTCTACTTTAGTTACTTCAATCTCTCTATTTTTCAGAAATCCAACATGAACAAACCCAAACCCAAATTTTGGGGTTCTTGATTTTACTTGAAAAACTTGTTTAAATTGGATTTCTAATGCTTCTTACATGATATAGAGTGAATGTTAGTAATTAATTAGTATGCTTACTGTGATTTGAATGCTCATATGCCAATTAGGATACTCATCTTTACTTTATGCTAAACACTCATGCTTAAATGGTAGTATAGTGCTTGAATTCATGATCTATGATTTGCACTTATGCTCTTATTATGTCAATTTAGCATTAGTACCTTTGAGTAGTGCCCAAAGCTTAAGATTCAAGTGTAATATTGCTCAAATTCTTAGTGAAATATTGTTATGCTTAATAACATCAATTTGTGCTCAAAAAGTAGCATGATAATGTTTCACTTATGTTGTTATACTTGAATTTGTGCTTGAAAGCCTAGTATTATAACACTTATGCTATCAACTTGTGTTTATAATGAAGTGTTCTAATACTAGCTTCTTTTAGCAAATGGCACCTACAATAAGGAGACCAAAGAGGGCAAGAACCTCCAACCAAGGAGAAAGTAGTAGAGCCCATGAAGAGGACATGGAAATGTTAGAAGCCGATGATCAAACCGGGAGTCAAGAAGGACAAGATGCTATGCATGATCCCGACTTCCCGGATGTGGAATTTAGTTCAAACAAGCAATGGCAAAAATGGTGCATTATTAAAAGCAAAGGTATGAGAGCTACAAAATTCCTTGATGTTTCTTCTTTAAGACACATGAAGCTTTATAAGCATGTCAAGGTGTTATTTAGGGGTCTAGGAATGAATGCTACTATGAACTTTAGTTATAAGACTTACCCTCAGTTAACCCTTGATTTCTTGAGCTCATTTGAGTTGCATAGGTCTAGGAATAGAGGCTCCATCCCTCAAGTCCGGTTCCGATTGTTTAATGATGACTATAGTATGGACTTAGGGACCTTTGCCAGCCAATTCGGTCTCACCTTTGAGGATACTGTTACCTCACCTCCCGAAAGCTTTGATATTAGCCAGGTTTGGAGCGCCATCTCTACTTACCCCGTCTCTCGTTGGGACCATGTCCCACACCAACACATCCATCATCCCGCCATTAGAATCTGGCAAAGATTTATGGGATGGACCTTTTTGGGCCGAACTGAACCTCATTTGGTGAGAAGGGTAGAGTTAGAAATCTTAGGAGGGTTCTTGAATGTGAATGGTAAAGAACCATGGTCGATTAGTATTCCCTACTATTTTGCTGTTCAGTTGACTAAAGCTACTAATCCTAAGAACACTAGCATTGTTTATGAAGGTCTTATCACTCACCTTGCTATGCGAGTTTGTGGTTTTAACCAAGCCACCACTGACCTCCAGGCATTGACTACGCCGCCCACCGAGATGGGAAATGGGTTGGATTATGATTATTTTGTTCAGCTTAATTGGTTTCGTGTCTCTCACCCCCATATGATCTGGAGGATAGCTGGCCGTGATTCGGTCATGTTGATCGCTGAGGTAAACCAGATGCCATTACTTAGGCAGCGTCCTCAACTTCAGGAGGGTGAGGCTATCTTACTCCGTCCCACTTACTTTCTTACTGTTGTGGATATTACCCCCAATGACCCCCCTGTTCAGATCAGATTCCACCACCCTGTGGTTGGATCATCCTCTCAGTCGACCCATGCTACGGGCGACGTGACTGCCATGTTTGAAGCCTTGACCTTGTCCATTAATAGAATTCAGTCCGAACAGCAGCTTGCTTTGCACCCCATTTATGACCAGTTTGCTAGGCAAGGTGTGATTAGACCTGAGGGCCCCCACCCCTCTTTCTATACTTTGCCCGAAGGGGGGTATGGTACTGTTTATGATGCAGGTGTGCAGCAGACCGGACCTGATTACTGTGGTACCGACTATGGCGTTGAGAGTTTTTGAGGGTATAGAGGTGATTTTAGTGATCACCAAGTAGAAGAGTACCAGTCCTTAGGAGCCAGCAACCCTACCGGGATCATTGCTTCCAGTGGTAGCTATTATTCTGCAGATGATACCTACTATACAGATGCTTCAGGATCCGCATCCGAGCCGCCTCCTTCACAGAGGAGAGGCCGTAGCTGGTGGCCTTTGAGATGAGATGATGAGCTCCCCTTGTTTATACTAGCTTGGGGGAGGCTAGACATTTTGTAAGCTTTTATTTCTTTCTTTTATTTTTAGCATTTTTTTTCTTTTTAGCCCCTTTTCCCATTAGAATTTCATCTTGTTCTATGTGCTACCAACCGTTTTTCGGTTTGTTTCTGTTATAATTGCATGCACATTGAGAACAATGTTAAGTTTTAGCTTGGGGGAGGATTTGCATTTAGGACTTACTGCATTTAGGATTGCATTTCGATTTTTACTTTTCTCATTAGTTTATTTTCTTCTAATTTTCTTAGTTTATTGAAAAAAAAAACAACAAAAAATCAAAAAAAAAAAAAAAAAAAAAAAAACGCATAAGTATGGTTTTTATTCCGTTTTCTATAAGTATTACTATCATGATATACATTTTGAAGCCATTTACTCTTGTTCACATTTCGCAAAAACACCCTTCTTTCTAGCTACATTATATTATTGCCTACCCTTGTTGAGCTAGTAACCGACTATATGTGTAGGGGTGTTCTGTGCTTTTGCGATGTTCTGATAATGCCACCAATTTGTGTGAACTTACTATCGCGGGATTGTTGATTCCCGTGTTTCTCAAAGAAAAAAGAAAAAAAAAAGAGCTTTGAAAAGAAATGAAAAATGAAAAAGAAAAATTGAAAGCTCAAAAGAAAAGAGAAAAAAACAAAGAAAAAAAGAGGAAAAACGCTTCCATGAAAAGAAAAGAAAGAAAAATTATGGGAAGTCGTAACTTGATTTGTCATGTCTAATAAGCCAATATGCTGTTTTTGGCCTTGATTATTGTTGATGGAAATTGGTATGAATTGGATTGAGTATCCACTACACATTTGGTTATTACTAGCTCGACTTAAGCTCCACATAACCAAAAATCGTTTGTCCACTTTCTTACCCAAATTTCCAAGCCTCTTCTTTATTTCTCTAATGCTTCTTACATTACATTTTGATCATGATTAGTCTTACTTAGTGAACTTGGATTGTCTACCATACTAGACTACGGGCACATTCTTATAAGTTGTAGATAGGAGAGTGTCACTTCAAATTTGAACTAATATTTCCTATTTTACAAAAATTTGAGTGAAGAGTGTACCGTGAGAGTCCATTGTCAAAAGATCATGCAAGAGCCGAAAAAGTCCAAAGAATATTTTCTATGCTGCGCCGTTATGTAAATCTCAACCATGATTCGCACTTTCCTTCGCCCTTGTTGTTTCGGGTTTATGATACATCTACTTATTAAGAGCTTATTTTTGAGATTTGTATGATAGATTGATCACTGTTTGCTACCCTTGTCCTGGTTATGATTGTTATGTTTGCTTGAGGACAAGCAAGGGTTTAGCTTGGGCGAGTTTGATAAGTGATATTTTGTACTAATTTATCCCCCGTTTTAGCTCGATTTCTATATGATTTATGCACTTTGTTAAGTGATTAACGAGCTAATACTGCTATTCTAGTTGTTTTGCGTGCTTTGTCTCGTTTTATAGGAAATGAAGCGGTTTTGCTATATTTTCTTAATATTTGGAGCAAAGGAACTAGAATACGAGTTTTCAAGGAACCGATGATAGCAATTTCACGATTTGACTACGATTCCGCTACATCCTTCCTCGAATGGACTTATCTTGGACTTTGACTTTGTTTCTCAAAGGAAAACATCAACCCAAGTCAAAGAAGGACTAGCTCAAGCGCAATTACGTGTTACATTGACCAAGACCAAGGCATAAGATTCCGTGCCCAAAGACGAAATTGGAAGAGACGGAAAAATCCATCTGGGTTACATACCCGATCCGATTACCACATACCCGATCGGGTATGTTTGCGGATGGACGTCTCTTGGCTCTTCTTCTACCAAGCTTTAATGGAGTGTTTTAAGGCTTTGTCTAGGGTATGAATTTGGACGAAATGTAGCAGCCATGCAGCCCTATAAAAGCCAAGGATCACAACACAATTTAGAGAGAACAACAACAACTTACAACTCACAACCTAGAATTACACAAGTAGCATACACATTTACATACAAGTTTTTAGATTATAGTTTATGCAAATCTAGACTAGTTTTTACAGCAATTTCCTAGTACTTCTCTAGTGTTTCAATAAGCATTTGTCATTACATTGGGTTGGATATTTGTTCTTTATTTTCGTTCTTACATAATTTGCATTCCAATCTCGGTAATTCTCTATCCTTTACTTATGCAATTTTCATCATCATGAACTTTAACCTAATTAGTCTTGTATTCATATTGTTGTTGTTAGGAAACCCACCTAAAAGTAATCTAGTTGAGACTAAAATATCGTTTAACATGTCATATTGTACTTTGTCTAATCATATAATCATGAATTTTATCATTAGAATCATTACTAGTAAAATCACCTTAATCATTATAGCACTCTTATTTCATAGTTTAATTTCCTACATCTTCTTCCTATTAATTTACTTAATCACATAAATTAGATATAACATTGTAAGATTATCATCGTGTGAATACAATAAATAGAATTGTAATATTGAAATGATTTGCTAGTTAAACTGAATTAAAAGAAGATTCGATACCAATAGAACCACCTAGTTTGTTTCTTCCTTTGGTTGTGTCAAATTCTATAACTTTGTTTAGTGGCCATGAACAATTGTTTGTATTAGTCAATTTCCGTCTTAGAAACGAGAGTTGGGATGGGAATTAGGACTACCAATAGGGGTTTAGTGACCTAACCAGGCTGAGAGGACGTTAGGACCCATTAAAAAGTCGGTACGAATCCGAGAGGAATATACCGCTAGAAGGCTTAGACAATCGTAGTAATTCTAATGTTGGTATCAATAAAGCTTTTAAATCGTTTTACATGAATTTCTCCTTCACTATATCAATTTGATTAGATAGTTTATTTTACCGTTTTAGATAGTTTATTTTATTGTTGTTTAGTCAGTTTACTTTATCGTCATTTTATTATAGTTCTTAGATAGTTTACTTTATTGTCACTTTATTAGTTTAGTTAGGTAGCATTTCAATACTTGTCATTTTAATTATCGTCAATTAGATTAGATTTATTTTATTGCAATTTACATACTTGTCATTTAAATATAGTCATTTACATACTTGTCATTTTATTTTATGTTAGTAGTTTAGACAACCACCTCAAATGACTCGAACTTAAATGAAAATCACTCCTTAGCAATTCATAGTTAACACGTACTCCCTGAGGATCGATCCCTACTTCCCTAATTACATTCCTTATGTTGTTAGCCAAAGTGTGGGTAATTATTTTTGCATCGGGCTCGCGACAAGCACGATCAAATTTTGGCGCCGTTGCCGGGGAGCACGGTTTTGTTTATCTATGTATTGCTGATTTTTGTTTAAAAATCTACCAATTTTAGGTGCAACCGTACCTTTAATCATCACTAACTTTCCTTTTTGTGTTTTTCTTGTAGGTTGACAAAAAATGGTGCGAACAAAGGAGGATCCTAAGTTTCGGGTTTTTGAACTAGCTAATGGGATTCTAAGGGTCCATCTCACCCTAATTGCTCTCATCGAGGGTAACCAAGTTAGTGGTGAGCCAAAAGAAAACCCATCACACCATATCCAAACCTTTTGTGAATTCTGTCAAACTTTTATGAGGGAGCGAATTACCCAAAACAAAATTAGAGAAACTCTCTTTCCTTTATCACTAAAGAGAGAAGCTAAATGGTGGTTCACCCGTCGTTTAAAGGATGCCACAAAACCAATGGAGTGGGAAGAGATTGTTATAGCTTTCCACTGTAGGTTTAAAACTCAAACCACCACGTCAACCCTATCAAGTAATTCACAAAAAGAAAGTGGGGAAGGTTCCCAAAGTAATGGGGGAGAGCGAAAGAAAAGCCGAGTGGAAACTTCATGTGATGTTGACACTACCATTTCCTTAGCCTTTCCCGTTCCATCTAATGAAACCACCCCAAAAAGCACTTTATATCGTCCAAAAGCTTTAAATCCGTTTACCTCACTAACAACACCTTGTGAACTTTGTGGAGGAATAGGGCATGTACCTCAACAATGTGGGAATAGACTCACACCATTAAACCCCTTTCACCCACAATTTCGCCAAACTCAACCCACTAATATGAAAGTCCTAGACCTTTAATTAGACTCCTCTAATTAGTTCATTAAATTACATTAACTTAATGATTTAGGATCTAGTTATCATGCATGCAAATATAAAAGCATAAATATAAAGATAAGATGAATTTCCTTACAATGGAAATTTTCGGTCCAATATGGGCACAATAAGAACTCCTTCTTATTGTTCTTGAGCATGTATTTAATGGATGATCCTCCATAAAATAACCTCCAAAGTAGAAGGTCTCCTTCTTGTTGCACCCAAGATTAAACCCAAATAATCTTACCTTATTATTAACTAGATAATAAGTAAGATAAATACTACTAATTTTATTGTATTACTACACTAGTAATATGGTAGAGAATATTAGTTTGCATGTGTGTTTTAGAGAGAAGTTGAGGATTTTAGAGTGATGTGATAATAAAACACCAAAATGAAGTGAACCAAAAATGAACAACAATTGCCCTTATGAAGGCTCTTTGGCCGGCACCTATATGCCCCATGTGGCCTCTAATTTTGATAATTTCTTCTCATGCAAATATGTAGAGTGCAAGTATGGTATTGATGATTAGAGTTATCATGTAATGTCACAATCACCAAGTGAATTGTGGACATAAAATAGAACAATAATCATGCCATTTTCATATGCACAAACCGGTGCCCATGTGTCCATTATGGACCATTTTGATTTTTGATATTTGTCCCACAAATACTTATTAATCATATGCTTAATTATCTTGTATAATTAAGTGTTAATTTGATCATATAACAATTATATGACTCAAATTAATAATCAATATACACTCAACTTTTAAGTGATATTTAACCATTATATCAATATATAATGGGTCCCACAATGTCCAGTTAATTTATTTTACAACTCTTTGTAAATATAATTAACTAATTACCTCTACCTCAAAATATATGCATAACCTCAACTAATTTAATGAATTAACGATTAATCATTAAATTAAATCTTATTTAATCGTATTAAAATAAGACGTAAAATTTATTCAGTCAGTTATCGTATAATTGACTGATAAACTTAAGTGGAATGAGTTTCTAACTCAATTTCCAATAAACAACTCTCGTAACTAAACGTACATATCAAATATATGTAATGCCCTAATAAAACTGTATGGTATACAAATAATTAGTATTCTATTTGGGTCTCATCCTATAGGTGTGACCTAAAGGGATCAGTTGATTACCGCCGTCATACGACAATAACGTGAAACTCTAGTCAGCCAAGCGTTACCGATTTACGTCAATCAACTGACGTGGAGTATCAAAATATACTAATCATGCCACGTATATTCCAAATGAGATTTATTATATAAATGCACTATTGTGGAGGACACTTACTCGAACAATCTCCCACTTGTCCGATACAAGTTGTGCATATAGCAACACTATTGCGGAGGACTCCTCCTCCTACAATTTCTCCCACTTGTCTCGACAAGTTGTGTGCTACCGATTCTCTTGTCTCTTTTGCGTCACATCCTCCCACTCATTGCAAGGTGTCTTACAGGTCGCACTTGCAATTAAAATTATAAGTAGAGTGGTTTTCTCGATCTGGGAGAGTAACTGTCTGACCGGAAAATCTACCAGAAATCTCTCCGAGCGTGGCCACGCATTTCCAGTTACTACTCCTCGAGTGGCCCGAAGATGTTAATACCCAACGTGGGTGGACAATTCCTGTTGACTCATCTTACACTGTATGATGCAGATCACCATGACCCAGAAGATGTCCATCGGCCTCCTTTCACGGCACGACCTAGGACAAAAACCAAGGTCAATCGGAACCTACACCGACTCAGGTAAATGGTCGACAGTCTAAAGAATCGACTCATAGGAATAAAATAGAAATCCCCGCCACGACCAGGCTTCAACAATTTTGATAAGGAACTCTATTATGGTCACTGCCCGACAGAGTGTCTCCACAGTCTGTCTATGTAAACGACCAGTCATCTCCATGACCCCATGGTGCTGAACCAACCATCGATCGACTTACAATCTAGTCACTTCGAGACGTCACCTCAAATGAGTGACTAGGGACAAAACACTAAGTTCATCCTGTTCACTTGAATTGGGTTCAACTTTTCTTTCAACCAATTCGGATAAACAAAGTATTAAAATTTAGTCAAACTAAATAAGGAGTTTTTAATGAAACTCTAACAATGAATGCGATTATCTAATATTTGTAAAAATTGATACGCTATCAATAATTTCATATCTCATAATCTCCAGCAATTCAGGTACATATTTCAATCTCCATTGACAATGACATGACTATCATGTTCAGCCTGCAAAAGGCATGGCTAATGGATTAGCAATACTTGCATATTTCCCATCGTTCTGATTGCTATTTCTCTTTGTCTACGTAATCTCATATTACATAAAACTTTCTGAGTACTTGTCTAGGTTTGAATCTAGACTTAGGACTCTTGGCCTTAAGGAAGCTCCAACTGTTTTACCAGTATCATGGGATAGGATATACAACTATAGGAACTACTTCTAGTCCCTCCAATATTGTCGAATCCAAGCTACTTTCATATGCATCATCATATGATGCAATGTACTCTATTTCCATTGTGAAATCCGCAATGATAAATTGCCTGGAACACTTCCAGCGGATACATGACATTTATATTTGAAAATTTCACTCCTACTTGGAACCTTTCCAATAGTCTTTTCTGCTTGGAACTCTTCCAAGAGATAAATCTTCTATAAAACACAGCCAGTTCGTGATTTCAAATCACTTTGATCAGTTTGGAAACTGAAGTCTGTGTAACCCCTTACACACAACTCACTGTAAACTCTATACACATGGAACATATCTATAGTCCTTCGCAAGCACTTAAGGATGTTCTTTATGGCTATCAAGTGACTCTCACTTGGATTTGATTGCAAATGATTCGTCATGCTCAAGGCATGCGAAATGTCGGATTGAGTATACATCACATTGTAAATAATTGATCCCGCAGCGGAAGCAAAAGAAATCAATTATCATGTGTTCAACTTCCTTGAACTAGTCAAAGATTTTATCAATATAAGAATTTTGACTCAACGCTAATATCCTTTTAGATTTATCTCCACAAATCCGGATATCTTAAAGATGTATTCTACTTCTCCAAAATCTTCCATCATTTAAAATGATCAATATGTCTCCACATATAAGACTGATTAAAACCATATTACTCACACTAAACTTCATGTATAAACATAATTCCTCGAGAATTCGAGAAATATTTTATAACATGATTGACACACCAATTCCAACTCTTTAGTGCTTACTTAAGACATCCTCTTAAGCTTGCAAATTAACTTAGGATAGTTAGGATCTACGAACCCCCATGTGAATATAAAATATACTACCTCTTCTAGAATCGTATTCAAGAAGGTGGTTCTTGAGGTCCAATTGACATCATACTATTATGATATGCTGTAATCGCTAAGTATATTCGAATGGATCGAAGAATTAAGGTTGGTGCAAAACTCTTTGCCTACCAATTTATCTTTGAAAACATTTTAATGTTCATCCATGCAAATTTCGATCTTAAAAATCAATTTACATTGAAGAGGTCGTACTTCTTCAAGTAAAATTTATCAGGTCACATACCTGACCATCATGCATGGAGTCCATTACGAATCGTATGACTCTAAGCCATAGCAAGAAGTTGGGACTAGAAACAGTCTTTATAAGTCATAGATTAGAATTCATCACTATTAAGGAGTGCTAAAATTCCACATGACCTCCTAGGTTCCGAAGAAACAACTACTGAACAAGCAATGAGGAAACTTTTTCCGGACCATATGCTCAGTTTGTGGCTCTTAAAACATTTTCTCCCACTCTGTCTTTTCAAGAAATAATCGTATTTTTTTTTATTGAAAGACAGCACCACGATTCACTAACGCTTTGTTCTCGTGGTCAATGTAGGATTATTGAGCACTTGTTTTATTCGGATAACTTATAAATTAGGTACGCTACCTATCCATATCGTATATGAAACAAAATCCGACTGTTTTAATTGTGCTTAGATATGTTGGGAAAAGAAATAGCAGACAAAACAATAAAATCCCAAATTTAGTCAAGTGGCTCAGATTAACTTGACAAAGACAAAACCATATCGTATAAGGTTTTGTATCTCTATTCAACAATACCTTATCTCATAATATATGTTAGAGAAGTTAACTCGTGAAACTATTTCACATTACTTTTGGTGAAAATCAAAGTCAATACTTAGATATTTACAATCACGATTTACTCATAAGTCCTTGTCTAATACTTTTGGTGATTAACTACTTCACATTGAAGCTCTTTGAACTTTTCAAAGATTTCTCATAGCACCTCATTAAGTAGAATCAATTGTAATATATACTTAAATCGTTGGTAAATAAAGTGAAATAGTCATAACCATCTCTGGTTGTGTTTGTTATTGGACCACCCATATTCAAATGTAATAGGGCCAATAACTCACTACTTCGATTTCCTTTTAAATAAAAAGGGGACGAATCATCTTGCCTTGAATTCAAGATTCGCACGCACCATAAGATTCAAAATCAGATGGTTTAGAGATAGTTATCAATACTAGCCTCTTAATGTGCTACACAATCCAGAATTACGATTAGATTAGGGTCACCAATTTTGAGTCTTTACAATCTATATGACAAGTAATTACTATTTTAGGTCAAGAATATAATTACCTTTGATTGGTATGGGATAACCATTGACCAAGTATAGTCATAAAAAGATACAACGCTTGTTCTATTCACAAAAGTGAAACACTTGTGTCGTACACTAAAGTGGATACTATATTCTTTATTTAGAGGTTTTGTACATAATAACGTTTATTAAAGTATACCTCTAAATCCAAAACTAAATTGATCACATCATAACTTTTATATGTCTCTATAGAAATAAAACTACAATGGTTATATTTCCCTTGTAGGTCGACATTTAATCATGGTTACTCGTCGCACGAATCATTATTATATGCATTGAATACATTGATGAAAACCATAATGGGTATCTAATACCCAAAAATTGCATTTAGCAAAATAAATGTCGATCATATAGATATTATGGGTGAAAATAGTACACCCAATTTCTAACTCTTTAGAAAACTTGGGGCATATTCTTTTATTATGTCCTACACTGTAATATAGAATCGTCAAAAGTTGGGTTCGACACCTTGCTTGGGTTTTGACTTTACTATTCAAAATAGTCTTGCCTTTTTCCCTTGCCTTGTGCCAAACTCGAGCCAACCTACTCTTGAACCTCGTCTTAACAATTAAGAATATAAACATCATTCTTAGTGCTCCCACTCACTTTCATGAATCTCTACTTAGACAAGTATATTAGAATTATTGTGAAGACTATTCTTCATTTCATTCATGGTTTTACCTTCAAAAGGATAAACCTTTCATGAAGTGACTACGATATTTGGTTGTTCACGATTTCAAATAAATCGATTAACCTAGTCACCCCTACTGATTTGGCCTCTTTTGAGGTAAGCCTCGATAAGGAGCATTATGACAACATACCAAAAATTAAAATATTTTCGTTGGAGCGAAAAGATTGATGTACCATTGTTATGAGAAGACGTCACTAAAAATCAAAACGTTTTTGACTAAATGTGACTTATTCATTTACTCTTCATAAGAGACATTTGCAATGGTGAATATGAGGATCAAAAGATAAAATTCATTTTGTCTTTAGCTACGGTGGTTTAAACGGAGATAGCAATCAAAATGCTACCGTATAAAATAATGGAAACCCTTTCCACGATTGAACGGATTTACAAGTTCATAGAAGGATAAAATTTTGTCATTTGCGCTTATAAAATAAATCTCAACGGAAAATAAACATTCATCGCTTAAATATTATTTACTTGTAAAACAATTTTAAACAAGTCACTCATATAATGACCCCTCACGAAATTATATAAGTGATTCCAAGACCCATCTTTAGAAAAAAAATAGTCATCGCATGCTACATTTATCTAAAAATGGTAAGTCAATACTTGACTAATTCTACACTTAGAACTCTTGGTTGACGGATTTCAACTAAATCCATCTCCTAGTCCCAAGATAACGCTTATCTCGTTGAGTCCAATCCAATTTTGGCTTGTGATCGCATCACCCTACTTACCCGAGGTAAAAAGGGACCCACGAGCGTGGTAGCCCTAATGAACACGGGGTTCATAGGTGCTTCAATTGGTAAGGCTAAATCTCAATTTTTTTTGTTTAAGTTATGTGGGAGGTCTTGTCAATTTAGTTATTAATTCCCTATAAGCGAACTAAGTCGGTGAATTTTAAATAACTTTGAATTGACAATCGCGAAATAAAATGCATGTCGGCGATTTTGGCATTAGCGGAAAAATAAAGCAAGCAATTAATAAATCCTAATATGGCCACCTAGCTAATCTAATTAACTAGTAGATTACAAAATCGGAAACCAACTCCTTGGCCCCTTGCCTCTTCATGGTACATGCTCCAAAAAGGCACCGTCTTTTGGAACACTGACTTCGGGAATCTCCGTCTTCATAATAATTAATTACAAAAAGATACAAAAAAAATTCCTATTATACATTTGATCTAAAAATGAAATTAAATTATTACAAACGGCGATACGAGATCGCAAATAAAATTACAACCGAATCGATATTCCCTTACATTACGGGTAATACCGATTAAAATAATCTAGGCCATACTAGGTACAATTTGCATAAAAAATTAAATAAATGACATTCATTCATTCAAAAATAACAACATAAATAAAATGCTGTAAAATAAAATATACAAGCATGTGATATAATAAGCGAAATACGGTATTTTAAAAACCTTTATACATGCAAGATAAGTATACGAGGAGTGTCAAATTACAAACCGAATACAAAATACTATAAGATAAGAGACGTAGTCTCTCAAATGTATTAATCATCAAAGTGATTAGCAATACTAATAAACGTCTAGAGGTGTTTCATCCAGGGACAACGCCCGCTAGCTCACACCCGAACCCAAAATACCACAATCAAAAAGCCATCCAATCAAGCAACCTGTTCATCCATGAAAAACATGAACGCCACAGTCAGTGGGGAGTAACTCCGGGTTCTCCTAGCCATATCACATTAAACGTACATAAAAGGAAATACAAAAGTAGAAGCATGCATATATAGATATACATGTGAAATACGATAAGAATAGATAGGCAATTCAATATATAATGATAAGAGCATAAGAGTTACAAGTCCGAATCCATCATGTGATACAAAGACTCGGGGAAGACACTCTTAGGCAACCGAATACGCTCACTAGTGCTTGCATCTCACCGTTAGCGGTATAAGTTTGATAAGATTGAGACTCGACAAACAAACCATGCCAAGTCATTCAATGATCAATCATATAATCATTCATGTAATCATCCATCCAAACATACAATATGTTGACGACCTCTCTCACGGTAAATGAAACGCACTAGCATCGTGTACATGGCAAGTATGATTAAAAGGCATCCACAAGATAAGACGTTTCCCTGAACGCATACACGATTCAATTCATTTCGTATATGTAGACTAATTTCCTCCCGGTAGGACGACGATAATAATACGGTCCTAGTCTAAACCTGGCCAGACTCTCGGAATAAGACGTGTTCCGATTCGACATGTGGTAAGGACGTTCCACAATCCAAGACTTCGGTCAATCATTGACGCCGAGTACCCCAAATTCGGTAGAACAATTCACGAAAGAGGCGGAAAAGAGCACAAGCCTCATAACAAGCGGTACGCTACATGCAAATCACACCACCTCGCAAGTACACAACATTTGACGGCCGGGTCGATCAACGCAATGCGTTCAACTCCCAACAACGTCGTCGTATGCCCACTACACATGCAATTAAGCAGTAGGATACCTTCCCGTTCCGACATTCCAGCCTTACGAACGTGGAGGTAGCCAAGGGAATGAGAGTACAAAGCACAAGACAAAATAGTGCTCAAACCGTATCATTTGTAAAAACCGACTCAAAGTGGGACATACCAAAAACCGTCACCAAGCATGAGAATAGGGCATTATATAAAAGTAACTGTGATAAACATGAACCAATACACGATACATAAGCATTAGACCAAGTTTAAGAAGCATAATAAATAGGAAACATAAATCTTATCTCAAAACAACAAGTTTGGAAACTAACTAAAACAAGGGTCCACTTCAAACTGTCATAACTAGAGTTCTAGATATGCAAATGCAGAAATTCCAAGTCGAGGTGATATCTTATCCTCTTACGGTTCCAACGATAGGTCACAAGCCTAAAACAAGCAAGTAACGAAGGAGATATGATCATTTTACGAAAGGGGTCAGTGTAGTGAAACTGCACAAGTCACGACCGTGACTTGTATTTCACGCCCGTGACATGAGTTACCAATTCACCCGAGAGCCTTCAACATACATTCAAACATTTTCAATTTTCATGATTCACTTCTAACAACTATCAACAATCAATAATCATCATCAAAAGTCATCAACTAACAACAATCATTATCAATAATACAATTCCTAAGCTTTCTAATCGTATTCTAAATACGAATTCTAACATAGAAATCATGTAAAACACGTAAATGATATCGAGTAACCCTTCACCGTTACCTTTTCGCGTCTTTAAACGGTTTCTAAACCTTCCTAGTCTCCACCTACATACAATTAGATAATAAAAGATGAATATCATTCACCTTAAGAAAGACGGATAATTTAAAAAGCGAGAAAGACGGTAATTTTATTACCAATACGGATAGAGGAAGCTAAGAGGGGAAGAATAAGACGAACCTAGATGAATTTGAGCAAGAAATGAAAGCGTAGCGATGATTCGAAGATGGATCAAAAATGGAGGCTAGGGATTTGGGGTTTACTTAGTGATGAAGTAAGAAGAAGATTGAATGAGGGTGTTAGGGTTGTGAGGGAGTATATGAAGAGTAAGTGGAAAAGTCAAGCAAAAAGTCAATAAAGTCAAAGACGGCTCAAGACGGGTTTTTCTTGAAATCTCGCGGAAATTCCAAATACGAACTCGGAAATTCTAAATTCGACTCGGAAAATTAAATCTAAATTAAAACTTAAATTTGCTGAAAAGTATCCGTAAAATATTGTGACTAGAAAAATAGGGTACATTTGCGGGTGTTACAAAAGGAGCACGAGTCATCTTGCCTAGAAGACAAGATTCGCATACACCATAAGATTCATAATCGAATGGTTTGAGTACTTAAGATTAAACAAGTCTCTTTATGCGTCGTTCGTTTATGTTCCCTAGACGACAATGCCAAAGGTATGATTGATTAGGTTCACCCGTTTTAATCCTCTTGTTTTCTACATGATAGACCTCTTTTGCAATATCTAGAACATAAATACCTCCAATAGAAATGGCATCGCCATAAATCATTTTATTAAATGAAAAAGTACAACAATTGTTCTTAATACAAAAAGAAAAACCTTCCATGTCTAACACGGAAATGGAGATAATGTTCTTAGTAAGAGTTGGTACATAATAGCAATTATTTAAATACAACTCTAAACCATTAGGCAGAAGAAGAACGTAGGTGCCCACGGAAACTGCGGCTACCTTAGCTTCATTTACCATGCGCAAGTCCACGTGACCCTTGGCTAGTGCTCGCGCATCCTTCAGCCCCTGTACATAATTACAAAGGTGAGAACCACAACCGGTATCAAATACCCAAGAATATGTACTAGCAAAGTTAATATCTATCATATAGAGTGATGAAAGAATTTTACCTGACGTTGTCACACAACCGTATTTCTTGTCTTTCAAGTATTTGAGGCAATTGTGTTTCCAATGCCCTTTGCCATAACAATAATAGCAATCCGCGTCCGCGTGTTTGTTGACTTTGGGCTTGGGATTCAAAAAGACATTGCCTTTTCCCTTGCCAACTTTCTTGAAAAGAGTCTTACCCTTTCCTTTGTCCTTCTTTATACCAAGGTTCATGTTCTTCAATTTCATTGAAAGAACATCCTTGGGTTCACTCCCACCAGCCTCCATATCCCTCTCCGCTTGGGTGAGGAGTTCATGGAAACTATTTTCCATGCCATTCATGTTGTAGTTCACCCTAAAGTGGGTGAACTTTCGTGTGAGTGAATGAAGGATTCTACCCACCACTAGCTCCTTTAAAATTTTGCACCCTAGACGCTCTAAGGTGTCGGCGTGCTCAACCATTTTGAGCACGTGTGGGCCAACATTTTGGCCCTTTTGGAGCTTAGTCTCAAAGAATTTCGTAGCCGCCTTATATTGGAGAATTTTAGGGGCTTGCGAAAACATAGATGTTATCCTCGTGAATATCCCATATTCATCGAGAGATTTCAATTGGAATTTGAGTTTGGGTGAGATTGACCAAATCAAGACATTCTTGACGTCATTGGCAACCTTCAAATAAAGGTCATATTCGGCCCGAACCGCCGCGGTCCATCTTGACCCGGGTTCGGTGGGAGGGGCTTCGACCAAGTAGCGAAGCACGTTATCGGATATCGCGGCGCTCTTGATCGTTGATTCCCATTCAACAAAGTTACTACCGTCATCTTTTAGGACACATTTGTCCATGACGGACCTCAACCACGAGTCCTTACCCAAGGTTGCGGTATTCCATGATGTTGACATTGTGCGAATATGGTTACTACAACAAAAAGAAATATATAAACATTCATTGTTATGATAATTTACTTGAAAAACATTTTAACAAGTTTAGCATTTATATAATGACCCCTCACTAAATTATATAAATGATTCCAAGACCCATCTTTACAAAATAAAAATAGGCATTGTATGCTACCCTTATCTAAAAAAGGTAAGTCATTACTTGACTAATTCTATCCTTAGAATTCTTGTTTGACGGATTTCAACTAAATCCATCTCCTAGTCCCAAGATAACACTTATCTCGTTGAGTCCAATCCAATTTTGGCTTGTGATCAAATCACCCTACTTACCCGAGGTAAAAAGGGACCCACGAGCGTGGTAGCCCTAATGAACACGGGATTCATAGGTGTTACTAATTGGTAAGGCTAATCTCAATTTTTTTAAATATGTGAGAGATCTTGTCAATTTAGTCATTAACCCTATAAGTGAACTAAATTGGTGAATTGTGAATAACGTTGAATTGACAATAACGGAAAAATAAAATGCATGTGTGACGATTTTTGCATGAGCGGAAATAAAGCAAGCAACCAAGCAACGAAAAAATCCTAGTATAGCCACCTAGCTAATCAAATTAACTAGATAATTACAAATTCGGAAACCAAATCCTTGGTCCCTTGCCTCTTCACTTGGAACGCCTTCCAAAAATGGCACCGTCTTGAAGGATTCACCGGTCTTCATAAAAATAATTACAAATATACAAATATACAAATTCCTATTATGCATTTATTTTATAAAATAAAACTATTAATTATTACAAACCGGCGATACGAGATCGCAATAAATAATACAACCGAACTGTTAATCCCTTACATTACGGGTAATAACGATTAAAATAATTAGGTCATACTAGGTACAAAATTTGCATAAATTATTAAATAAATGACATTCATTCATTCAACCATAAATAAAATAAATTGCTGCAAAATTCATGCCAAAATCGCTCTAAACACATTCATGCTCATTCTAGCTCGATTTTACGGGATTTATTGATTTTTAACCATTAAAAATCAATATCAACATTTAAATCTCATTTAAATTCAAACAAACTATCTAAACTGTTTTAGAACTTAAAATTAGTCCCTACTAATTTTGTTGGTCATTAATTAGATCGATTTGATTTCATTTGCTAAATATAACGGTTTAATCATAACTTTTATGAAATAAACCCAAAATAAAATATAAACATCATAAACATTTGAAACAAAAAAATTTTACATTCTGGAACGTTTCCAGGAACTCCAAAAATAAAAAATATTATCCCAAAAAATTTAAATTAATTTTATGAACAAATAGCTTTTAATTTAACGGTTTTATCAAATAAAAAACCATGAAATATTGTAAAACAGTGAAACAAATTACGAAATTTCACCAAGATGATAAAAATCAGAATGTAAAATGTACCAAAAACTTTCATGACCATAAAAGGACGTTTCAGTTTTATGAACATTATAATCTCATATTATCGACTTTTATCTTATAAAAATCAATAAACATGCAATACTTAATTAAAAATTACTAAATTTTACATACAGTATGTAAGACATGCATGTGAGATCATATTAAAATTTCATGGCTAGAATCAACATGCAACTATTTTTAGTTAACTTTTAACATAAAATATGCATATTAACTCGGTTTAAAAGCGAAAAATCAAAATAAATAGCAAATTGTTCCCTAAAATCACGAAATTTGACCAAAACAATTTTAAGGTCAGTAGGTATACATTCACCAAATATTTTCGTCCAAATCATATTTTTACTCAATGTTTTTGATTTATTAGTTATCTTATAACTTTTAATAAAAATGCCCAAAATGAACATGCATGCAACAAGCTAGCTCTGATACCACATGAAAGTCCATAGACCTTAATTAGACTCCTCTAATTTGTTACTAAATTACTTGTTAATTTAGTGTTTAATGATCTATGTAACATGCATGCAAATATAAAGACATTATATAAAAGATGAAATTTCCTCACATTGATAATGGAAATAATTGGGCACAATAAGAACTTCTTCTTATTATTCTTGAGCTAATATAGGAAATGATCCTCCAACAATCTTCAAATAAAAAGACCTCCTTCAAGTTGCACCCAAGACTTACCCAAATAATCTAACCTTATTATTAACTAGATAATAAGATGGATATTATACTATTACTATTAGTATATATTACTACTCTAGTAATACTTAGTAAATATTAGTATTGTGAGAGTTTTAGTGAGAAGATAAATTTTAGAGAGATATGTGAATTAAGCACAAAATCAAGTAGTGGAAAAATGAACAACTATTGTCCATTTTATAGCCATTTTGGCCGGCCCTCATATGTCCAAATGGCCTCTTATTTTTGTTATTTTATTTACATGCAATGTAGTAGAGTGTGGTAATGTATGTAATTATTTTGGAATGCATGATATGACATAATCACATAGTTGCTTGTTAGCATGAACAAGACCAACTATCATCACTTTAACTACCATGACCGGCCACTTTAGGCTCATATTTGTGCATTTTGATTTTTGATATTTGTCCCAAAAATACTTATTAATCATATGTTTAATTATCTTATATAATTAAGTGTTAATTTGATCATAAAAAAATTATATGACACAATTTAATAAACAATATGTACTTAACATTTAAGTGATATTTTATCATTATATCAATATATAATGGATCCTACAATGCTTAGTTAATTTATTTTACAACTCCTTGTAAATATAATTAACTAATTAACTCTATCTCAAAACCTCAACTAATTTAGTAATTTAACGATTAATTACTAAGTTAGATCTTATTTAATCATATTAAAATAAGATATAAATTTATTAGTCAATTATTACATAATTAAAAAATAAACTTAATCGAATTTGAGTTCCTAACTCATTTTTTAATGATTAACTCTCGTACATATCAAATATATGTAATGGACTAATCAACTGTATCATATACAAATAATTAGTTACTATTTGGGTCTTATCCTATAGGTGTGACCGAAAGGGATCAGTTGATCACCGCCGTCATACGACAATAACGCTAAACTCTAGTCAGCCAACCGTTATTGATTTACGTTAATCAACATACTAATCATAAATATATAGTCAATAAATATCCCAATTATATTCCTTAAAGAGATTTATTATGTGACGCACTATTGTGGAGGACACCTACTCCAACATCTTCTCCCACACGGTTAGAAGAATGCTCAAGGTCTATTTCCAAGGGAACTCCCGCGGACGCAGAAGGAATGTCACCTGCACATTTCAAACGTGTGAAACATTTCATGCAAATCCTCAGCGGTTTCAAACAATGTCAAGTATATTTTAAGACGTTTCAAGTCATTTCCAAGAAGTTTTCTGATCATCTTTGTCCTTTCCTTCAAAAACCCGACTACACACAGAGGGTTGGGTCAAGTCAAGTCTAAATTCAAAGCCTATCCATTGGGTTTGAGTCAAAAATTCGACAGCATTTCTCTATAATGGCGGTTATGCCCTAGAAAAGCGTCCTGCAGAGACCATCGCAAACTGAAAATCTAATGCTACAACAAGTTTACCCATTACACAAGGGTTCCATAATACCAAGTTTCATCTGGAATGAGCTACCCTAAGGGGGTTTCGAAGCGGTTTCCGATTCTGTGAGTATCCGTCTCATATATTCAAAACTCGACAAAAACAAAAAATGAATAAATGCCTATGTTCCTAACAAGGCCAATTGTTCATTTCTAAAGTCCATTTCTACCATACAAATTAAATGGAGCAAGAATCCCTAATTTTCGAGTTATTCGAGGAAGGGAACCCTAATTTCAAAATCAAAATCAATCAAATATAAACGATTAAAGCGAGATTGGAATGCATAGCTCGGTTTGTCATAGCTTATGGAGTAATTTGATCAAGATTTTTGCAAGTTTGGATGACTTTTGAGAGAATTGTTCGAGTTTTATGATTTTCGAATGAATGATATAGCCTTCGTCTGATCGCGTCTTTATCAGACAGGGAAAAGCTCGGGAAGAAATGCAGCAATAGCTGCGCCTCTTCCAAAGGTCGCAGCTCTTACAGCGCCCTTTCCCCAGGATTGTTTCGCTTGAATTTGAAAATTGGTTACTAGTTCGTTACTTGTGGGCACGAAACTTATGCGCCTTTTCTCCGACTTCTATTTTTCATAATTTGGTTCTTTTTCAAGACCCGTGCTTCGGCAGGCTTCAAAACCGTCACATCACTTCAGCAGAGTCCCATCTTTCCGGAAATACAATCTGTGGGCCCACCTTTTATCAATATATTTGTTCGCCAAAACCGAGCAAATTCTCGGAATGATTCAATCGTGACGGAATCTTCCGCATATCAAGTTTCAACATATGTTTCCCCCGCGAGAGTTCACTTGGATACAGAGACAAGCCAATTCTCGCGCATGATACTATCCCCAGCGGCTGGCAAGCCTCATTACGCGCCTTATCCCCAACGGCTGGCGAGCCTCATTACACACCCCACTCGACGGCTGGCGAGGCTCACGATGCAACCTCAGTCCAAGTAAGAAGATGCCTCAGGTATGACTCCTTCTTATGACTGGCGAGATTTCGTACGTAGTCTAATGGACTTTCAACCACCCTCCCCGACAGTCGACGGACTTTAAAATGTTCCCAACGACATGTCCTGGGTTTAGACCCCGTGAACCGCCTCGCATCGCCATAGTCGTCAGGTTGTAATCTTTGATTGACGTGATAGCTATACTTTGACTTTTACCTTGTCCAAGCCTCATTCAAAGTGGGGGCTCTGTAGATACCTCAGTTCTAAACCTTCCGCCAACCACCCAGTGATGATTGGGCCGCATGTTTGGTACGCGAAACGATTTATGACAGTTCATAAGTTTTTTGTCAAGTGATAGCTCAAATCCTTGTATCTACCCCTTGGTCATCATCTATGCGCCGGTACAGTCGTTTTGACAATCATTAGAACCATTTAGAAGTCTGGGTCAAAAACCGCTTCATTTTCTATAAACCGTCTTTTAAAACCGTGTCTGAACGCTCGAGAATATTCCGGATATTTTAATATTTCAAAACTTATCTTTCTCGGTAAAATATATCCGTATTTTATTTAGAAAAGAATTCGAAATCTACCGCAATTCCATAAAGAAACGCGGAAATCTTTCTTTCAAAGTAAGAAACTGCTTGGGAAATGACGCAGCGGGTGTTGTGCCTCTTCCAAGAGTCGCAGTGCCTGCTGCGCCTCTTCCCCGGCTTGTTTTGCCTGTTTCCGGAATATTTTCTAGATTTCTTTCCGTCTTCGAGTCATTCCAAAACTCTTCAGATTTCTCCCTATAAAAGGAGAGGTTCATGCTCACTTTCAAGAAACGCGAGTGTTCCGCCCCTTCTTTCTCTCTCTTTGCATTTCAGACCTTGCTTTAAGCATTTTGACATCTACGTGGTTGATCAATCGACCACGTAAGCTCAGATTCCTCTAGGTTCCCGTCACGTTATTGCATAGACCTACCAATTTGACGAACTACACTTAATCAACTTAATTAATTTAACTAATCAATTTTTTATCCTCTTTCGAGGGCACTTTCCATACATTCGAGTCAATCTATCGCTAAAACGCAACTTAGTTAATCTCGTTTCGTCAACATGTAAGTCTGAGGGTGTTTAATCCCGTCCTTTGTATTTTTATTAGTATTTTATTTCATATCATGTAAGATTCATGTCGGATTTATGTCAAACCTTTTCAAAGCCTTTATTAGTTTTTTATTATTTCTTATAAATCGTCTTTTAATCTAATTAGATAGTTTGTGTTGCCTTAGATCGCTAATAATCAATTTTAGTGGGTTTTCGTCTTTTAAATCAAATTGTGTCTTTAAAGGTTAGATCCAACAATATCAAATCTTTAGATTCGTCTTTGATATAATTAGTATAATTTAATCTATTAAATCACCTTTATTCGACTTTTAGATCATTAATAAACCGTAAATACACAAAGGAATACTAACTGCTTGCGATTCTAGCTTCACAGACAGAACCCAGCTCAAGAGGTTAGATCCATCAATATCTTCCAGAGGACGCATCACACGTTGCGCCTGTTATTTTTTTTTGGGGAAAGGTAAGTTATATTGAAAGCTCAAATGGTACAATGTTTAACAAGTATTACATAAGGCACTAAAATGCATCAAAAGAATTCATCTAAGATGATGAAGCCAAGCAATTTCCTTAGTAGAAAGCTTGTTCACATTCATCTTGCCTAATCTAATATTAATCTCCTCCATGACTTGTTGTACTATATCCTAAGGACGTCTAATACAATGCTTAAATCTCACTTCATTTCGAACCATCCAAATCTTGTAAATAAGTGCAATATGACAAGCTCCAATGTACTTCCTTTGAAGCTTAGTTCTTCCTCAACCAGCATCCAGCCACTCCACCAGCTGATTTAATCTGAATGAAACCCCAAGTTTATTTTGCAGGATTTGGCAGCACTGCACACTGTAAATGCAGTCATACAGTACGTGCTGCAGAGTCTCCATTCCAGTACCACATATATCACAATCAGAGTCCACAAGCATCCCCATTCTGTTCAATCTATCCTTAGTAAGGAGCCTATTCTGAATTGCAGCCCAGAAAATAAAACTAGTCTTAGGAACATTCATAGGATTCCAGCCCACATAACCCCATCTTACTCTATCCTTTCCTGGTCTCAACCAGATATATCCATCATTGACAGCATAAGGTTTATCAGATCCCAACCACAAATCATCTACATAAGCACTATGAAACTGGGTCATAATATGACTTATTTTCCTCCATGACCAGCTAGTGTCAGGAGGAGCAACATAATCCTTCCAGTGTAATCCTTTTAAATAGACATTGTTAACCCATTTGACCCATAGATGATCCTTTTTGGAAGCAATCCACCACACATATTTGCCTAAAAGGGCTCTATTCCACTGCTTCACCTCTTTAATGCCAAGTCCTCCTTCTGCCTTAGGGTAGCAACAGTTATCCCAGCTAACATTTGGGGCCTTAGTATACTCTGCAGTTCCTCCCCACAAATAGTTCCTACACATAGCAATGATTCTATTCATTATACCATTAGGAATAAGAAAAATATGAGCCCAATAAGAATGAAGTGAAGTAAGGACAGCATTCACCAGAATCAGGCGACCAGAGTAAGAAAGCTTTCTGTTACCCCATCCTCTAATTCTAGCAACAATTTTATCAGTTAACTTCAACCCATCATTCTTTGAGAGCTTCTTTGAAGAAATAGGAATTCCCAGATACTTGAAAGGAAGATAACCCCTCTCAAAACCAGAAACTTGAAGAATATTATCAATGCAGTCATTATTCACACCATTAAAATAGATTTCAGACTTTGTTTTGTTCAAACATAGTCCAGATGAGGCAGAAAAAGTAGCAAAGCTTCTTAAGATCCACATGATAGAGTGCTCATTTCCTTTACAAAACATCAACAAATCATCAGCAAATAATAAGTGATTGAGTTTAATATGCCCACATAAAGGATGAAATTTGAAACCATCATGGTGAGCAATCATCTGAAGAATTCTGGATAAATACTCCATACAAAGAGTAAAGAGAAGAGGAGACAAAGGATCCCCTTGTCTTAAACCCCTCTTACCTTGAAAAAATCCAAAGACATTCCCATTTAAGGCCAGAGAATAGGTAGGGGAAGTTACACAAGCCATGATCAAATCAATGAATCTCCCTGGGAAGTTACGTTGCGCCTGTTCTGGGTTGGATTCTGTCTCTGAACTTCCTATTTCGCTCCGACGTAGCCTTAATTGTTTAATTTATCGACTATTAATCCTAATATCGCTGCTAATCTATTCTTTTAGTCTTTTATTCTTCCTTTTATTTAAAACCTTTATTTTTGACATATATCCGACGTAGATCCCGTAAATCCGTTGTAATCAATTGTAATATTCTTTTATAGCCTTATTTAATCATTTTAAACTGTATGATTTATTTGCCTTTCACATGCAATCAATCTTAAATCCTATTTCGACTCAATTGATTGCTAAATAACATGTTAAAGCGACATAGCTAGCTCACATGTTAGGAGTAAAACATGGATGTTGCATTGCATGCATTTAACCGACAACATATCGAGTACAGAAGAGTTTCCCTAATCATTAGTAGAGGCCGCTATCGAGGCGGGAGAGATTAGGTGTTCTATTAAAGAACTTCCTAATACGTACTCTCACCCATTACTCCAGATCTCTGTGAACATCCGTGTTCATTTCCATCTACGAGAGTCATTCTAGACATAGAATGCTAAGGGTAACGAGTTCTTGGTGTACATGTCATCACTTTGTGTCTTGACATGACATAAAGTATTCGAACGGTTCCAACTTCCCACAAAAGTTGGTGGCGACTCCACAAATGCGTATTACTACGCTTGTCCCTCGTTTCTTCGTCCATGGTTTCACTCGTGCCACGGCCCGGAAAGGACCGCAAACCCATGTATCACATATGCAAAGGCTATAGCTCGGTAAGAAATAATAAGGGGAAAGTTGTTAGTAATCAAAGAGAATGTTTTGGAAAGTTTAGTGGAATCATTTATGGCTTTGGAAGTACTCTAGGTAGTGGCTTGTGTGAGTTTTATGGGTATTTGGTGGTGTATTGTTAGAATATCATTATTATAGAATTTGGCGGTCTGAAGTGTTGGGTTGATGTAATGGGGAGACAAGAGATTTAGATGAAAAATTATGAAAGAATATTCAGATAGAGTTGTTAGTCGTTAGTGGAATCTTTCATTAGGATGTAGAACTAAAGAAAGAATGAGAGCTATTAAGTCTCAAAAGTGAATGTCATAGCTTATTGTGAATATATTTGGTAGATATCTTGAGATACTGGCTTTAGTACATTGTGGGTCGTTTTGCAAGGAGAGATGCGTTGATAAAGGAAGACTAGTCGTGGTTTGCGTTGAGAAAGATGAGAGGAGATGATAGTATTAGTTGAATCAATAATATAATTGGGTGAAGAGGAAGTTTTAAAGGTAATGGATTTGGGGTTGTCTTCATGTTAGCAAGAAGAATGGTGAGTGATAATGGTGTGGGATTGATGTTGGTCTAGTTTTCTTGTTAAGATTACTTTGGTTAATAATTGTCCGTAACTCGTGTATTTAGTCGGTAATCTAATATGTGGTATTGGTATCATGTGTCTGTCGAGTTAGGACATCTTTAGCATGGTTGTATAGTCTTCTTTTGTGCAATAGTGTCATTAGTTTAGTGGTATGTTATGACAACGATGTGGTTATGTGAGTTTCTAAGTAAGTCAAAATTTCGAATTCGGAGAACTTGGGTCATTTATGTGTTGAGCATATGAATAAATGTCGTATTTTCATTATTATCGTTTCGTTAGCCTTTGCCCCGCGGGTTTAGGAGTAGAGTCTAATCGGTGGAGATTTATTAGTCGTGATTGTTGGGGTTCCTTGTTCTTTTAAATTTTGGTCGAGAGGCTTGATTGTTGGGATATTTTCGCATGTGGATTGGGATGTTTTGGACTTAAAGGGTATGAGGGAGTTGTGAGATTTGATTATGGTGTGCTTCAGGGTGTAAATGGTTCATTGTCGTTTGAAGAAGGTTATGAGTAATTGTGGTAGATGATTGATCACATGTTTCGTGTTGAGGATCTCAGGTAGATTCTAAAGGAGGTGGGAAACGGTTGGTGTTTGCGATTTTGGTATATCGAGCGGTGTGGTGTTAGAGTATTAAGCGATTTTTAGTAAGACGGGATGATGACAATAAAGGAAGTAGATAAAAATTTAATGATGATTGGTTGTTAAGTTAGGTCAATTGTGATAAATTATGCTATTGAGGTATTATTATAGGCATAGATGTTGAGTTGTGGTGTTATTTATATGGCGATGATCGATCAGCTATAGTTACGTGAAGGTATAGAACTATTAGTATGGGAGCATGGATAATAGTGATGTAGTTAGAATAGTTGTGTAAGAAGGATGTCGATCTCAGGGACGGTTGTTGCTTAGAAATGATCTAAAAGTTGGCTAGAGTCTCTTGCAAGTCACAAAGTAATTGGATTTGGGTTTGTAGACTAGACTAAGATAACAACAATTAAAAACAATTAAAAACAAACAAAAGGAGTCTAAGACAAGGAAGGTAATCAAATAAGAATCAATAAGAGAAAGGTCTAGGATCGGTGGGTTCAAATGGGTAATTTGGGTTCTAGTGAGTCGGGTTCATTGCTAATGGGTAGTCAAACTTGGGCGCGGTGGATTGAGGCTCTCGTTCTTACAATCCCTCCCATATACCGAACCAAGCTAGCTCTCGCGTACACACGGTCGATATACCAACTATATGCAAATCCTAACATATTCCGAGGCTATCGGTCTTACGGAAATGTATGATAAACATGAATCATGCAAGTTTGTCAAGCAAGCATTTCATCAAACATATAGTATGCAAAAGTTGGAAGAAAGACAATTAATCAACAAATCAACCCAACCAACAAGGATTAAACCTCATTAAAACCCATTATCCCCCACTAATCCTAGATTAATCACTACTCAACCATACTCAAGGGAAATTCAACATCTACTAAAGATTGCAAAAGGAAATCAACAACAACATTAAACATTTTCTAATTAACAATAAGTAGATAACAATAATTGAAATGAAAACTTAATTAAAGGCAAGATTAAGTAGAGAAATTATACCAACTTAGAGAAAGATGAGAACTTTGATATAAATACCAAGATTTTGTCACAAATCTTTGAATATAACCCAAGTTCATACACTAAACCAAGTCGAAACCACTAATTAACCGACTAATTTGCTAATTATAGAAGATTAATACAAGATTAAACACTAATTCTATGAAAGTTTTGGATCTAGGGTTTCGTGCCCTTTAATTACATGAGAGGGTCTATTTATAGGTTTACAAAATGAAGGAAAGATGGGCCTCGAGAAGCTTCATGGACTGGCCAAGTCACGACCGTGAAATGGGTTTCACGGTCGTGAAACACGTCTCACGACCGTGAAACTCCAAGTCACGGTCGTGAAGGAATTGGCAGAGCAAGGTCATGTTTCACGGACAAGTCACGACCGTGAAGTTCATTTCACGACCGTGACTGAGATTTCACGACCGTTAAATGAGTTTCACGGCCGTGAAACCAAATGCACGAAAATCTAGCTTCTTGGGCATGCATCTCACGACCGTGAGATGCATTTCACGCCTGTGAGATGCAGTTTCCCTATCTTCTTTCGTATGACTTTGTTGTTTCCTTCTCGGTTTCGCTTGCCTTGAGTCGGGAGGGCTTTGGTGCGTCGAGTAGGGCCCCCAAGGGTATGCGGGGCCCCCAAGGTGTGTCATGGGTCCTCCGAATGATTCACCTTCTTCTTTGTTGCTCAAAAGTAGGTAGAAATCGCCTCAATTGACGGTTTACCTACAAAAACACGATAAAAGCGCGAAATATGCTAGAAGAAGGTAAAACACGTAGAAACGCTCCTAGGGAGCGTTAAAGGCAAGCAAAACGAGACAAAAAAAGGGTGAAAATGTAGGGTGAAATGACACTATATCAAATCTCCCCAAACCAAACCCTTACTCGTCCCGAGTAAGGATGAACAATAGTCAAGACCCTTAATTAACTAATCTAAACCTAACCGATACAAGGCAATTAACGGGCCTTGCTCCGTCCCTTCAACTCGCAACAAGGTATCCATGAGGTAGGACACCTTCTCGCAAGGCAAGTGGGGTCTTGCCAAACTTCGATGCATTCTAGGCAATAAATCACACAAAACAAATGAGAATGCATCTACAAAAGCAAATGGCAACATGTCTCATCCATGTTCCGGGATTCATCTAAAATGGAAAAATCTCAAGCATGCAAATTCTATGTAATTACTAGTTTTACAAAGAACTAGTCCTAGAAAGATAGAAATAAATCACCTCTTCATTGTGTAAAATTAGTATATTCGTTCACGTTCACTAGAAAACTTTGTCAAGGGTGATAAAGGCGGGATGGAAAGTGAGGGCCCCATGATGTTAGAAGACACTGTAGGATCGGAATTCCGCCTCTCACCTAAGTGAAAGGAAGGGTCGTCCCCTCTTAGCCATGTAACGTAGGAGTAATCATCGAAAAGGTTAGGAAACGAGATGTTTGAGTTCTTATTTGATTTCTTTTTTTCTTTTCTTTTTCTTTCTTTTCTTTTTTGTTTTTGATTTTTTTGGTGCTTGATTTGGGTGCCTTTTGAAAGCAAGGTAGCCTAGCAAAAGGTGTGCGGCGGAGACCAACAATAGGCAAATCCTCGCCGTAGCGACATCGAGAGCGACCCCATATGTATTGAGGGTACTCTAGAAGAGCCTAGAAGTCTCCATATGCACTCCCTAAGCTAGGACTAAGGCAAAGATATGCAAAATTTCAAGCTTTTCTTTTCAATTGTGTTTGAACTCAATTTTTGGACTAGTGATGGAAAAATTTCCTTTTTGTCAAATGTAGTGAAATGTGATGATTGGACAATTACATGGCCTCGAGAGTCACCTAGGAAAGCGTTCACCAAGGAATTTTTTCACACCATGGGGATGGTCAAGATGGTAAATGCAAGCCCTTGACTAGGCTCTACGAAACGGTGCGAAAATTACACTAAAAATACACATTAAAAGGTGTTTCAAAATCTATTTTAATAGGCAAAGTGCTAAGCAAAAAGAGTATCTACAAGGATATATTCAAGCTTATTCAATTTCCAAATTAGGCATTCCAAAAATTTTTCCTAAATGCAACTATATGCCATGATCTAGAATTTAGCAACATATATACAAACTAATGCAAATGCTCTAGTGAATTACGTGACAATTAATCTAATGAAACCCCCTAACAGCACATAAGTCACACAACCGCCAATTCATCAAAATCAACATCGCAATCATCAACCATTCCTCCAAACTCCTCATGTGATAAGAAGTAAAGAAAAAAAGAAGGGGAAGGAATAAGAACGATCATACCATGGCGGTCTTCTTAATCCCTTCTATAAGTTTCTTGAGCGATGTGTAGCGGACCTATGTATGGAGGTTAGAAGAAAACGCAATGCAGATATATACAAAGTAAGATATAAACAAGCTAATTTTTAGGATTTTTCAAAATTTTCAATTTTTTTGGATTTTTGAATGATTTTAAATGCAAAATAAAACATCTTTTTGGATTTTAATTTTTTCAAAAATTAAAAACTATGAAAATAGTTTCCCTTCCCCCACATAGGAACAAACATTGTCCTCAATGTATGAAATAGGATTATTGAAAGTAAAGAAATACATGTTTTTGGGTTTTTTGAATGATTTTCTAAAAGGAAAAGAACATGTTTTTGGGTTTTTATATATTTTGAAAAATAAAGACTTGTTTTTGGGATTTTTTTTTTTTTTATGAATATTCACAATATGAACAATATATACAAGAGGGTTAGTTATGCACAAGAACTAATTCTAAATGAAATGCATGAACTAAATAATATTCCTAAAGCTAAATGCAAAATGATATAATACAATGTGCATGATCTAAGTAAATGCAAGCTAAACTATTTGCTAATCTAGAGTCTCGTTGTGGTGGTAAGGTGCATAAATGCAATGCCCCTCATGGGGGTACCTCCTACAAGAAAGTCCAGTGTGCCATATCGGAGTCTCGTCGTGGCGGTAAAATGCATAAAAGCAATGCCCCTCATGGGGGTACCAACCACGGGAAAGTCTACAAATGACACCTAACTACGTGATGCATGAGAATAGCTAAATGCATGGTTGTTTGTCAATTTGGATTTTTCAAGAAGGAGCAAAATAATGGTGTCCGATGGGATGGACACCCGCCTCCAATGTTGCCGAGGCCAACCAACACAACACAAAAATTACAAGTTAAAGAAACAAAACATAACAATCAATGAGAGGAGAGGAGGAGACACACACTAGAGGGGAGGGGGTAGATGCAAAACAAGCCACCTAGACACCACTCCGACTCTTCCAATTTTCAAACAAAAACAAAAAACCTCTTCAAAAGGTCTCCATCACATCCTCATTGATAAAAATTGCACTAAAAATTTTCAAAATTAACTAAGTAACGGGAAATTGATTTAATTAATGATTCAATTGGCCAAAAATTCGACCTCATTATCGTCAATTTAATCAATTTCCATGCAAACTAATATCTATCAAGCATTAGTCAAATGAGTTAGAATTATATACAAATTTGTGATTCTTGGGGGACTTCACAAAACCCGTTCTTGTTCAAGAATTAATGAGGAGTAGTCGGCTTGAGGTACAAAGCCTCGACTACTCCTATGAGAGAACCGTCCTTGTAGAACTTGATTCGTTGTCCATTCACTTTGAATCTTTGGCCATCTTTGCTCGCCAACTCAAAGTCCCCATATTTCCCTACCTCGGTGATCAAGAATGGTCCCGACCACCGGGATTTGAGCTTCCCGGGAAATAGCTTGTACCTTGAGTTGAATAGAAGAACCTTGTCTCCACATTGGAGATCCCTTTTGAGGATCTTCTTGTCGTGAATGAGCTTGGTCTTCTCCTTGTAAGATTGGGCATTTTCATAAGATTTGAGGCGGAACTCCTCAAGCTCTTGTAATTGGAGTAATCTCTTGTCACCGCTCAATTTTGCATCAAGATTTAGTTCTTTGATTGCCCAATATGCCTTGTATTCGAGCTCTATGGGCAAATGGCAAGACTTGACATACACCAACTTATAAGGCGACATTCCAATAGGAGTTTTGAATGTCGTCCTATATGCCCATAATGTGTCGTCGAGATTTGAACTCCAATCTTTACGGTGCTTTGAGACCACTTTTTCAAGGATAGATTTGATTTCTTTGTTGGAGATTTCGACTTGCCCACTTGTTTGGGGATGATACCCCAAACCGGTACGGTGATGAACACCATATTTAAGAAGTAGTGAGTCAAGTCGTTTTTCATGAAAGTGCTTTCCTCCATCACTTATTAGAGCTCTAGGTACTCCAAACCGGGGGAAAATGATCTTCTTTAGGAAATTTATGAAAACTTTGGCATCGTTGGTAGGGGAAGCCACCGCTTCAACCCATTTGGACACGTAGTCTACGGCCACAAGAATGTATCTATTCCCTTTTGAAGAAATAAAGTGGCCTTGATAGTCTATTCCCCACACATCAAACACTTCCACCTCAAGAATCCCCCTTTGGGGCATCTCATTCCTCCAAGAAATGTTGCCGGTGCGTTGACAAGCATCGCAACTTTGGACAAAGTGCTTGACATCATGGAACATAGAGGGCCAAAAGAACCCGGATTGAAGTATTTTAGCAACGGTCTTGCTTGCCCTATGGTGCCCTCTATAAGGAGAGGAGTGGCATCCTTTCATGATTTTATCATACTCCCATTGTGGAACACATCTTCTATACATCCCATCACCACACTCCTTGAACAATAAAGGATCATCCCAAAAGTATCTCTTAGCTTCAAATAAAAACCTCTTCTTTTGATTGTGGTTGATGCCCGGTGGAAGAACACCACCCACAATATAGTTGGCAAAGTCCGCAAACCAAGGTGCTTGATTTTGGATCGTTTCATGAATTGCAAAGAGAAAATCATCCGGGAATGAATCGTTGATAGGCATGTCATCTTTACTTCCATCATAGCATAGCCGGGACAAGTGGTCCGCCACCGCATTTTCCGCACCCTTCTTATCTCTTATCTCCAAATCGAATTCTTGTAAGAGAAGGATCCATCTAATGAGGCGGGGCTTAGCTTCTTTCTTGGCAAGTAAATATTTGAGTGCGGCATGGTCCGTATACACAATGACTTTGGAGCCAATCAAATATGAACAGAATTTATCAAGAGCAAAAACAATGGCAAGAAGCTCTTTTTCCGTTGTTGCATAGTTGACTTGTGCTTCATCAAGGGTCTTGCTAGAATAGTAAATGGCATGCAAAGCTTTATCCTTCCGTTGGCCAAGAACCGCGCCAACGGCATAATCGCTTGCGTCGCACATTACCTCAAATGGCAATTCCCAATCCGGGGATTGCATGACCGGAGCCGAAATAAGAGCTTCCTTTATCCTAGCAAATGCCTCAACACACTCATTAGTAAAATGGAAAGGGGTATTCTTGAGGAGAAGTTGTGTAAGTGGTTTAGCAATTTTGGAGAAGTCCTTGATGAATCGGCGATAAAAGCCGGCATGACCAAGGAAGCTTCTCACCCCTTTGAGATTTGAAGGTGGGGGTAATTGTAACACCCGGAAATGTACCCTATTTTTCTAGTAGAAATATTTTACGAAATCTTTTCAGCAAATTTATGTTTTAAATTTGAATTTTATGTTTCGAGTCGAATTTAGAATTTCCGAGTTCGTATTTTGGAATTTCCGCGAGATTCCATGAAAATCCCGTCTTAAGACGAGTTTGACTTTTCTTGACTTCCAAACCTTCTTTGACTTTTTGTTGACTTTTCTCCTACACAACTCACACTACTCCTTAACCTAAATTTCATTCAACACAAAATCAAACACAAACCAAATTTTACTTCTTCCTTAAGAAACCTTGCCTCCATCCATTTTTCGATCTTTGAATCATCGTAACTTCTTCGTTACTTGATAGAATTCACGTAAGTTCGTCTTATTCTTCTCCCCTTACCTTCCTCTATCCGTATTGATATTAAAATCATCGTCTTTCTCGCTTTTCAAACTTTCCGTCTTTCTCAAGATGAATTTTAGTCCTCTTTTACGATCTATATGTAGGTGGTGACCTCCAAGATCCCGACAAAGACTACTTTCTAATTGAAGAGGAGCTTGACGATT
>JAIUZE010066461.1:0-139306 GCA_022085475.1 Heliosperma pusillum
TGCCCCAGGGCTTGGTATCAAAATCCCAGGCCAGTGACACAAAAGCTATCAAGCCATGAACTATCTACTCGTTAAAGATAGTACGGCCTATCAATGTCATGGTCCACGATACTCATTTAGAATTAGAATGGTCAAGACGCCATATACTCATAATTCTCTATGGGTACTTAGTCAACACGACACCAACCATATAATTAAACAGTCACGGGAAAAAACTTCCTATCATGTGACTAATTGCATCAAAATCATATTCAAATATCATATCGACTCATATCTACTAAGGCTCGTTCATTCATTCATTAAATCAAACCTTACCTGAAGACAAATCCCCGACCCGAGTCCCGCGACGGGTCATCAGTCAAAACGGGGCTGACTAGATCATAGTTTGACCAAACCCGTTTGGTCAAACCGGCTAGAAACAGAGTCTTAGCCATTTAGGCTTGAACATAAGAACATCATATTCATGTCATGCTATTTTATTCTAATTTCTAACATGTGAATTATTAATTCTTACGAAACCCGCTTGACTTAAAGGATATCAAATTAAACTACAATCTCATGCTATAATTTCTAACATGTGAGAAATAATAATATTATGAAAACCGTTTAATTAAATAATTTACTTATTAAAATTTCCCACTTGCTAAATATTACAAAACACGATATATTAATAACAATAAACTCAAAAACCGTCACAAGTCCAAAGGAGGGCTCACGGGTCATGGACTGGACCGGGCCTGGACTGGGCCCACGGGCTGGTTTGGGCCGGTTTTGGTCAACATTTCTAAAATCGTTTTCTTAATATTTCCCGCATGCTTAACATATTTAAAACCCGTCAAAACAACAACAAAACAATCAAGTATCGACACAAGCCCAAAGGGCCAATTAACGGGCCAACCCAGACCGGCCTGGACCGGGCCTGAACCGGGCCTGAACCGGCCACCACTCACGGCACCACACACGGCCACCACCAACAACAACCCAAATTTATTTTTAACATGTTTTAATTAACAACCATCCATTTTAACAAACAATTCATCCATCATTCATACTAAAATTATGATTATGAACAACTCATCCAACATGTCAAAAACACTAAATATGTTAAGAATTCATAAAACTTAATAATAATAACAACCTAGCATGTTACTACTTAAAACCGTAAATAACAAAAACATAAAAGAAAGCAAAAGTATGTGACATTAATTCGTCGAGTAACTCGGTAATCGTTACCTTAGCTAGCACAAAACCAAGTAGCACCAAAATAAGAACTAAAAACCCGTCTACTAATCTTCTTCTAAAATATACGAGTCACCAAACTTGTCTTCATAATCTTCTCCTATAAGAAATGACAAAATAACATTATTAGTATTAAAACTTGATTTCAACAATTAAAGTGTTGAAAACGATTTTGTCGGAATTGAAAATGAAACGTACGCGGAGATGAAGAGCGGAGAGGAGACTCTAGAAATATAATTTAGAACGGATGTGGCCAAGTAACGAAGGTTTTGTGACGATTTTGCTCAAGAACGATCAAGAACGCCAAGAACAATGGTGATTATATTAAAGAAGGTATTAAGTAAATATTAAGTTGATTTAATGTAAAATGAAAAGATAATTAGTGAGTAAGAGTGGGAGTTGGGCCGTGTAATATAGAGGTTTAACGGGAGTCGGGTTTTGAACTTGTTGTTACGGAATTGACTCGGGTTTTATAAAGATATGATGGTAAATATCTAGATATTATTAGATATTATGTTAGTTTAATCAAATATCTAGATATTATTAGATATTATGTTAGTTTAATCAAAAGAAAGGAAAATATCTAATCCTAAGAGACAAGAGGGAAGAGGCGTGTGGAAGAGAAGAAATCGCGTCTGTTTTTAAGCGATTTGTTGCGGAATTTAAGTTGACAGATCGATAAAGTTACAAATATCTTAGATATTTGTATTAGTTTAATCATAAGAAATCAAAAGATCTAAAATGAGGGAAAAAGGTGTTTTGGGCGTGTGGCACATGTAGGAGTCGGGTTTTTGGGTTTGTTTCGGGACTTAAGTTGACTCGGGAATAGTTAAATGAAGTTCGGGTTTAAACCGTATAACCTACTCTTTAATTCCAAATAAATTCAAAATAATTATATTAAATTATCATAAATTCAAATAAATCGTAATAAATTAAAATAAAATAAATTTATTATTTTTCAAATATAATTTCGGTCCTTCAAATTACGGGTTGTTACACTGGTGAGACTAGCAGTAGCTCACAAGGCAAGACAAAGAGCAAAGAAAACATGGAGTGCCACCATTGCCACAAGACTGGGCATTGGAGGCGGAACTGTCCCGTGTATGCAGAAGACGTAAAAGCAGGTCGCGTCACTCATGTTGGTATGTCATCTTTTATTCATATGATTGAGATTAACCATGCAAGTTTCGGAACTTGGGTACTTGATACTGGTTGTGGTTCTCATCCGTGTAATCATTTGCAGGGCCTAAGAAACATCAAAACTCTCGAAAAGGGTGATGTGGACCTGCGAGTGGGGAATGGAGCAAGAGTAGCTGCCGTTTCAGTGGGAACATATGTAATCCAACTCCCGAGTGGATTTGAGTTATTTTTAAATAACTGTTACTATGTACCCTGTTTATCTAAAAACATTATTTCTATTTCCGTACTCGATAAAGACGGTTTTCATTTGTAATAGAGGATAATAGCTGTATTTTCTCTTTTAACGAAATGATTTATGATAAAGCAGTTTCCATGAATGAGATTTATGTTTTAGATCAAACCACAGATATATTGCAGGTGAGTAATAAAAGGGTAAAGGTTGGTGACAAAGATCAAACCTACCTATGACATTGCCGTATGAGACACATAAATGAAAAACGCGTGAAGAAGCTCATTGACAATGGGACTATCTCCCCATTTGACTATGCATCATTTGGCACGTGTGAATCATGTCTCATAGGCAAACTGACTCAAATTTCATTCAAATTTGTTGGAATGCGCGCTGCTGACCTATTAGGACTCATACATATTGATGTATGTGGACCTATGTCAATCAACGCTAGCGATGACTATAGATATTTTATCACTTTCACGGACGATTTGAGTAGATATGGATATGTCTACTTAATGAAGCACAAAAGTGAGTCCTTTGATAAGTTCAAGGAATACCAGAATAAGGTTGAAAACCAGCTGGGTAGAAAGATTAAAGCACTACGTTCAGATCGTGGTGGCGAATATATTTCGAATGAGTTTGATCAACACCTTAAAAACTGTGGTGTAGTACTACAGTTAACTCCACCTGGAACACCTCAATTAAATGGTGTGTCTGAACGGAGAAATCGAACATTACTTAATATGGTTCGATCCATGATGAGTCACACGGTAGTGCCTAATTCATTGTGGGGCTATGCTCTTTTGTCAGCTGCTCTTATACTTAACCGAAATCCGTCTAAAGCTGTTGACAAGACCCCATATGAAATGTGGAAGGGAACAGTCCCTAACTTGTCCTTTATTCGGGTTTGGGGCTGCGAGACTTATGTTTAGTGGAGACACGAGGATAAGCTCGGCCCGCGATCGGTCAAGCCATACTTTATTGGTTATCCAAAAGGAATGTTTGGTCATTACTTTTATTCGCCTACCGAACAACGTGTTTTTGTTGCGGCTAGTGCGAAGTTTCTAGAGAAAGAATTTCTCGAGAACAAGACGAGTGATAGAACCTTCGATCTGTCGGAGATTCAAGAACCAACAACCGAGCAACCGATGGAGGGAGATGTTCCTTCATCTTCTGCTGCGGTTAATATTCCTGAGGAACCTAGAAGGTCGGGTAGAGTCTCCATACCTCCAGACAGATACATTGGTATGGTCGAGGAGAACGATAGAGACGATGTTTTGCTCCTAAAGAGTAACGAACCCGCTACCTATAAAGGAGCCATGACCTGTTCCGACTCAAAGCTATGGCTTGAGGCCATGCAATCCGAGATGGACTCTATGTATGAGAATGACGTATGGGATATGGTTGATTTTCCTGATAAGGTTCGGCCTCTTCAGTGCAAATGGCTTTACAAGATAAAGCATTCCCTAGGGGGACAACCAGACACCTATAAGGCACGACTAGTGGTAAAAGGTTTCACTCAAGTGCAAGGATTGCATTATGATGCAATTTTTGCACCCGTAGTCATGCTGCGTTCCATTCGGATAATCTTAGCGATTGCCGCTTTTCATGACTATGAAATTTGGCAGATGGACATGAAAACCGCCTTCTTAAACGGTTATTTGGAGGAGGAGTTGTACATGGTACAACCCGAAGGTTTCATTGACCCTAAAAAGTCTAAGAAAGTGTGCAAGCTTAAGCGTTCCATTTATGGACTTAAGCAAGCTTCTCGGAGTTGGAATCATCGTTTCGACCAAGTCATAAAAGCAAATGGTTTCACTCGATTGGTTGAGGAACCATGCTTATATGTCAAGTCTAGTGGGAGTAAAATCGTTTTCTTGATATTGTATGTCGATGACATACTCTTGATAGGGAATGATATTCCTCTCTTATCGACGGTTAAGGTATGGTTAAAGAACCATTTCCAGATGAAAGATCTGGGCAAGGCACAACGCATATTGGGAATCCATATCTACAGAGATAGATCACGACGGATGTTATCACTCAGTCAGGAGTCTTATATAGATAAGATTCTTGAAAGGTTCAGCATGACCAACTCCAAGAAGGGGTATCTTTCAATGACGTCTGGGATGCATTTGAGTAAAGCTCAGGCACCCAAGACATCTGAAGAGGTCAAGCGCATGAGTCAAATTCATTATGCATCAGTTATAGGATCGATCATGTATGCCATGATATGCACACGTTCAGACGTGGCATATGCTTTGAGTATGACCAGTCGTTAACAAGGCAATCCAGGTGAAACACACTGGATGGCTGTTAAAAATATCCTTAAGTACCTACGGAGGACTAAGGATTGGGTATTGACTTATGGAGGAGAGACTGAGCTTTGCGCAACCGGTTACGCAGATGATTGCTTTCAAACGGATCGGGATGACTCGAAATCTGAGTCTGGATTCGTATTTACTCTTAATGGCGCTGCGGTCAGCTGGAAAAGCTCCAAGCAGAGTGGTATAGCAGATTCTACGACTGAGTCTGAGTACTATGCCGCTTCAGAGGCTGCAAAGAAAGCTATATGGATGCGTCAATTCTTACAAGGACTTGCCATAGTTCCTAGTTCGAATGACCCGATCACCATCTATTGTGATAATAGAGGAAGCTATATATCGTATTGTTTTCATATTTTGTTTTTCATGTGGATTGTATGGACAACATTGAACACCACAAAGTGAACTGAATAACATTATATGTGTTTTGGTCCGTAATCGCCTACATGAGCTAATAACTCTGGCTATTATATTGTTAAGTCGATTGATGGTGGGTTCAACGAGCCATAAGTCAAACTGTTGACTGATCGATCACAAATACGAGTTATAAGGATACCTCGTAGGACATTGTAATTCGTGACGACGTTATGGAGTCCGAAATGTTTAACAACATTCGGTGCCAGGTCGTGGATTGGACGTCCATAGTGTTCCTAGAGTCGATTCTTTTGACTATCGATTGTCTCTTGAGATTAAGGCAGTTTTTGGGTGACTTTGGTTTCTTTCTCACGGTCGACCGTAACAGGAGGCCAAGCATATTTTTACTGGGTCATTTCATACTGTGCTTACATCTGCAGGATTCGAGTTGAGGAAAATATCCAACCCTTTATCAGGTTTTGTTATTTCTCAGGGCCACTCGAGGAGTAGTAACTGAAATGCATGGCCATGCTCGAATAATGATTTGTTTATCAGTTGAGTTACTCTCTAGTCGGGAAAACCACTCTTGATATTGATCACTTGTAAAATACGACCTTTGTGAATGCGGACTTTGCAAATTGTTTTACATTGAGTGGGAGAAATTTAAGGATATGAGAATCGGTTATCGCACATACACTTGTAAGGACAAGTGGGAGATTGTTGGAGCTAGTGTTCTCCACAGTTAGTGTGATAACAGCTAAGGTTCACAGGGTATACTTTTTATTATAATCAGTTGATTAACGTTTATCGATAACGGTTGGCTTGCTAGATAAGTTTGACGTTATTGTCATACAGATGGCGGTGATCAACTGATCCCTAAAAGTCACACCTATAGGATGTGTTTGAGAGATGTGCTTATTTGAGAAAATAATCATATTGATGCCTTATTAAATGACTAAAAGGTTAGTCGATGTATTTGACTAAAAGGTTAGTCAATGTGATGATGATACGATTATTTAATAACGATTAAATAATGTTAGATGGTAATTGAATATAAAATGTTATATTTAATCCATGTATATAATGTTGGTCTATACTAAATATAAACTGTTATATTTAAGTTGGCGGATATGTATTACACGATATTATTATAGTGTATTGGTCCGGCATTATTCGGTTTATGTGACGGTCCATTAGTAGTAATAATTAGAATACATATTATATTATGTACATATTAAATGATATGCTAACTACCTAATATAGGTTGAGAGAAATAAGGAAACTAAATTTTTATTTCTTTCCTCTTGAATTCTCACAGCACAAGGGGAGTATTAAGAGGAAGAAAAAAAACCCTAATAGGAACCTTAATTCTCAAGGCCAAAAAGAAAAAGAGGAGAAGAAAATTTTTGATATGGATCTCTCTTATTCATCTTCATATTCATCATCAATATACACACAAAATTAGAAGTAATTTTTGGGTATTCGCTGTAGCACGACGAAGGCATTTCTTGAACCATCTTGGGTGCAACGATTAGGAGAATACGTACTTTGGTATTTGTTCTTAGGCCTTTTACTAGGACCGAAGGTTATTTCTTAATCTCTTGTTTTATAATTATGCAATTTCATTTATCACTAGAAATTCATATAGTTATAATTTCATTATAATCCAAAAATTTTAAAGGGAAGTATACCGATATTTCCCACAAGTAGCTCACAAGGCAAGGCAAAGAGCAAGGATAGTGACGTTTAGTGCCACCATTGCCACAAGACTGGGCATTGGAGGAGGAACTGTCCCGTATACCGTGAAGACATAAAAGCAGGCCGCGTCACTCCTGTTGGTATGTCATCTTATATTCATATGATTGAGATCAACCATGCAAGCTTCGGAACTTGGTTACTTGATACAGGTTGTGGTTCTCATCTGTGTAATCATTTGCAGGGTTTAAAAACCATCACACCTCTCGCAAAGGGTGATGTGGACCTGCGAGTCGGGAATGGAGCAAACGTTGCTGCAGTCTCAATGGGAACATACGTAATCCAATCCCGAGTGGATTTGAGTTGTATTTATATAACTGTTACTATGTACCCAGTTTATCTAAGAACATTATATCTATTTCCGTGCTTGATAAAGACGGTTTTTCATTTTCAATAAAAGACAATAGCTGTATTTTCTCTTTGAATGAAATGGTTCATGGCAAAGCAGTTTCCATTAATGGCATTTATATCTTAGATCAAACAACAGAAATATTACACGTGAATAATAAGAAAGTAAAGGTTGGTGACAAAGATCAAACTTATCTATGACACTGTCGTATGAGACACATAAATGAAAAATGTGTAAAGAAGCTCATTGAGAATGGGACTATCTCCCTATTTGATTACGAATCATTTGGCACGTGTGAATCATGTCTTATCGGCAAAATGACTCGAATTTCCTTCAAAGGTGATGGAATGCGTGCTAGTGACCTATTAGGACTCATAGATACTGATGTATGTGGACCTATGTCAATCAACGCAAGTGACGGCTATAGATATTTTATCATTTTCACGGATGATTTGAGTAGATACGGATATGTCTATTTAATGAAGCATAAAAGTGAATCCTTTAAACAGTTTAAGGAATTCCAGAATAAGGTTGAGAACCAACTGGGAAGAAAGATTAAAGCACTTCGATCAGATCGTGGTGGCGAATATCTTTCAAATGAGTTTGATCAACACCTTAAAGACTGTGGCATAGTATTACAGTTAACTCCACCTGGAACACCTCAATTAAATGGTGTGTCCGAACGGAGAAATCGAACATTACTTGATATGGTTCGATCCATGATGAGTCACACGGTAGTACCTGATTCACTATGGGGTTTTGCTCTTTTGTCAGCTGCTCTTATACTTAACCGAAGTCCGTCTAAAGCTGTAGACAAGACTCCATATGAGATATGGAAGGGAACAGTCCCTAACTTGTCCTTTATTCGGGTTTGGGGCTGCGAGGCTTATGTCAAGTGGAGACACGAGGATAAGCTCGGCCTGCGATCGGTCAAGATATACTTTATTGGTTATCCAAAAGGAATGTTTGGATCGAGTTTTTGTTGCGGCTAGTGCGAAGTTCTTAGAGAAAGAGTTTCTCGAGAACAAGCAAGTAATAGAACCTTCGATCTGTCGGAGATTCAAGAACCAACAACCAAGCATTTGATGGAGGAAGATGTTCCTTCAACTTCTGCTACGGTTTATATTCCTCAGGAACCTAGGAGGTCGGGTAGAGTCTCCATTCCTCCAGACAGATACATTGGTATGGTCGAGGAGAATGATAGAGATGACATTTTGCTCCTAGAGAGTAACGAACCCGCTACCTATAAAGGTGCCATGACCTATTCCGACTCTAAGCTATGGCTTGAAGCCATGCAATCCGAGATGGACTCAATGTATGAGAATGACGTATGGGATCTGGTTGATCTGCCTGATAAGGTACGACCTCTTCAGTGCAAATGGCTTTATAAGATAAAGCATTCTGTAGAAGGACAACCAGACACCTATAAGGCACGACTAGTGGCAAAAGGTTTCACTCAAGTGCACGAATTGCATTATGATGAAAATTTTGCACCTGTAGTTATGTTGCGTTCCATTCGGATAATCTTAGCGATTGCCGCTTTTCATGACTATGAAATTTGGCAGATGGATGTGAAAACCGCCTTCTTTAACAGTTATTTGGAGGAGGATTTGTACTAGTACAACCCAAAGGTTTCATAGATCCTAAAAATCCTAAGAAAGTGTGCAGGCTTAAGCGTTCCATTTATGGACTTAAGCAAGCTTCTCGGAGTTGAAATCATCGTTTCGACCAGGTAATAAAAGAGAATGGTTTCACTCGATCGGTCGAGGAACCATGCTTATATTTCAAGTCGAGTGGGAGTATGATTGTCTTCTTGATATTGTATGTCGATGACATACTCTTGATTTGGAATGACATTCCTCTCTTATCTTCGGTAAAAGTATGGTTAAAGAACTATTTCCAGATGAAAGATCTGGGTGAGGCACAACGCATATTGGGGATCCGTATCTATAGAGATAGATCACGACGGATGTTATCACTCAGTCAGGAGTCTTATATAGATAAGATTCTTGAAAGGTTCAGCATGACCAACTCCAAGAAGGGGTACCTTCCAATGATTTCTGGGATGCATTTGAGTAAAGCTCATGCACCCAAGACATCGGAAGAGGTCGAGCGCATGAGTCGTGTTCCTTATGCATCAGCCATAGGATCGATCATGTATGCCATGATATGCACACGTCCAGAAGTGGCATATGCATTAAGTATGACGAGTCGGTACCAAGGCAATCCAGGTGAATCACACTGGATGGCTGTTAAAAATATCCTTAAGTACTTACGAAGGACTAAGGATTGGGTATTGGCTTATGGAGAAGATATTAAGCTATGTGCTAGCTTCCAAACGGATCGAGATGACTCGAAATCTCAGTCTGGATTCGTCTTTACTCTTAATGGCGCTTCGGTCAGTTGGAAAAGTTCCAAACAAAGTGTTATAGCAAATTCTAAAACTGAGTTCGAGTACTATGCCGCTTCGGAATCTGCAATGGAAGCTATATGGATGCGTCAGTTCTTACAAGGACTAACCGTAGTTCCTAGTTCGAATGACCCAATCACCATCTATTTTGATAATAGAGGTGCCATCTTCCAAGCTAAGGAGGCGTAAGTCTAGCAACAAGTCTAGACATGTACTTCGGAAGGCTCACATGATCCAAGATTACGTGGAGGAAAAGGAGATAGTGATTGACAAGATTGCTTCGGATGACAATATCGCGGATCCTCTCACTAAACCGTTAAAATATGATAAGCATAAAGGGCACATTATTTCCATGGGAATTAAACGTGTTTCTGAGTTGTAGTAGCTGTTTATATGGATTAGATAAATGTCTCTTTTTCATATACTATTTATAACATCATCATATTGTTTCATATTTTGTTTTTCATGTGGATTGTACGACAACATTGAACGCCACAAAGTGAACTGAATTACATTATATTTGTTTTGGTCCGTAATCGCCCAAATGAGCTGATAACTCTGGCAATTATTTTGTGAAGTTGATTGATGGTGGGTTCAACGAGCCAGAAGTCAAACGGTTGACTGATCGATCACAGATACGAGTTATAAAGATACATCGTAGGACATCATGACAACGTTATGGAGACCTAAATGTGTAAAAACATTCAGTGCCAGGTCGTGGATTGGACGTCCATAGTGTTCCTAGAGTCGATTCTTTTGACTATCGACTGTCTCTTGAGATTAAGGCAGTTTTTGGGTGACTTTAGTTTCTCTCTCATGGTCGACCGTAACAAGAGGCTATGCAGATTTTAACTAGGTCATTTCATACTGTGCTTGTATCTGCAGGATTTGAGTTGAAGAAAATATCCAACCTTTGTCAGGTTTTGTTATTTCTCATGGCCACTCGAGGAGTTGTAACTGAAATGCATGGCCATGCTCGAATAATTATTCGTTTATCAGTTAAGTTACTCTCTAGTCAGGAAAACCACTCTTGATATAGATCACTTGTAAAATACGACCTTTGTGAATACGGACTTTGCAAATTGTTTTACATTGAGTGGGAGAAATTTTGGATATGAGAATCGGTTATCGCACATACACTTGTAAGGACAAGTGGGAGATTGTTGGAGCTAGTGTCCTCCACAGTTAGTGTGATAACGTGTATAAATCTCTTACAGGTTCACAAGGTATACTTAGTATTCTCATTAGTTGATTAACGTTTATCGATAACGGTTGGCTTGCTAGAAGTTTGACGTTATTGTCATTTTAATGGCGGTGATCAACTGGTCCCTAAAAGTCACACGTAAAGGATGTGTTTGAGAGATATGATTATATGAGAAATATAATCATATTGATGCCTTATATGATTAAAAGGTTAGTCATAGTAATGATGATACGATTATTTAATACGATTAAATAATGCTAGCTGAGACGAATTAAATGTTAATTCGTAATTGAATATAAACTATTATATCTAATTAATGTATATAATGTAATTATTTAATACGATTAAATAATGTAAGCTTAAACGAATTAAATGTTAATTCGTAATTAAATATAAACTGTTATATTTAATTAGCAAATTATAAATATACGATGTTTATAATTGACATATATATTATAATAATACATACACATATTATACATTAAATAAATAAAAAAAGGAAGACTCCTATCTGGACTCCACTTCCTAATATAAGTAGAAGAAGAAGAGGGAAGACTCCTCCCTCTATCCTACTACTACTTCCATGGCTATAATAGAGAAAAACAAAGTCTTATATAAACTCTTCTTCTCTACATGATTCATTATTCATAACTTGACACAAAAATCATCAGTAATTTTTGTATTCTTTCTAGCATTAGAAAAGGCATATCTCAGAGCATCTTGGGTGCAACAATTAGGAGAATATCGATTTCGATATTTGTTCTTAGGCCATATTGCTAGCTAGGACCAAAGGTTGATTCTAATCTCTATGCTTTTCGTTTATGACTCGTATGTCATATATTATAATTTTCGTTATAATCTTTAAAATTCATGTATGAAATATACCGATATTTCCTACACTCCTAGTCCCTTCCACCATGCCGGCTGAGCTCCCTGAATTCCTCACATTATGCATGTGGGCCTGATGATCACTATTTATACACATATTTTATGCTTCCCGTAGTTACATATAACTCGATTTACCGTCTTTCCTTTCTTATTTCTATGCTATTTTAACTAGAATATCGATTCTGCCGCTTCTGTTATGTTTTAATGCAGATTGGATGCATTTGGTGCTTTTTGAGTAGAAATGAAGCATGGCGGAGTCGGATCGTAGAAGGTTAGGCACGGGAATCGAGAGCAATGGAGAAGGAATGAAGAAAAACGAAGAAGCAAGCCATTTTGAAGGCGACTTGATCGAGTAATACTGTCTGCTCGATCGAGTCGGGCTGAAGGATGCTCGATCGAGCAGAAGCCCCTTGCTCGATCGAGCAACCCACTGTTTTGACGACTTTCATATTTTCCTAAACTAGTTTAACCTAGTTAATTAATTTTATTATAAAAGAAAAACTCGTCTTTCATAATTATGTATGCTTTAATATTAGAAACCTAAATTAGTTTACTTTGCCTCTGGATTTTATCATCAAGACGAGATTTTTTAGTTCAAGCTTGTAATCGGTATTCTTTAATATTCCTTTGTTATTCAATTAGTTACCTTCTAGTTCTTTAATTATTCTTTGTTACTCCTTTTGTTATTGTTAATAATGTTTGCTTTATTTATTATCGTTGTTATTAATATCGTTATAAGTAGCTAAATTCCTTTCTGGGGTTGAAAGGGGATCTATGATTGTTAGAAGGGGTAGACTAATTAATTGAATTGCAATTGCATGGTTATCGTTCGATTATCGTTTTAATTCTAGTTGTTTGATTACTGGCCAGGATTAATTAACTAGTCTCGCAAATTAGGATTAGCACCGACCGGGTTAAGACTAAGATAGGCAACGATAATTGAATAGAACGCGTTTAATGATAGCGATCGCATGTTAAATTGTAGATCTAAAGGGCATAATTGAATCGACCGATCTAGTGACCTTAGATAACTTTATTGCATGGTAGTTGATTACACCCTTACCCCTGAAAAATAATCCTAGTGAACCTGAGATCCTAGACTTTTAAACTTATTGATTTCAACCTTTTATTGTTATTGTTTGCTATTAGTTAAGAACACAAATCTTAAACCCCGAAATTGTTACTATAGAGACGAACCTAGTTTAACAGATTAGAATACTACCGCCTCCCCGTGGATTCGATACCTTACTTACCGCTGACTATTAGTTAGTACTGAATTAGGATTACTTTGATTAAGGTGACGCGACTTTACCCTTATCAAATTTGGCGCCGTTGTCGGGGATGCAACAGTTTTCTGTTTGTTTCTACTTAGTTTGTCTTTTTTCCGTCTCAGGGAACCTATGTTCCTTGAGACAGTTCTCATCTTTTTCTTTAGTGTTCGTTTATGCCCAGGTGTTCCAGGTCCGATCTCGTATCCTACGATTCCGAACCAGAAAGGACTCTCCGAGTTAGACGAAACTTTTGGAAGGAAATTCAAGAAGCGGAAGACTTGAGTACGCTTGACATAGTTTACGCCGAATTTGTCGCAGAAAAGCCATCCTTAGAAAAGGATACACATATTTCTGCACCCACTACAACCATGCCTACTTTAGACAGTCATTCGGAGCCTACCGTTGCATATATTCCAAGGGATTCAAAATCCCTACTACGGGTAATGGAACTTTTGAGATTCGTTCATCTTATATCTCTTTGGTGGAGTGAAACATGTTTAGAGGAAGCCTTACTGAAGATCCTGCTAAGCATATGGAGAAATTCACCAACTATTGCTGCTCTATTCCTTTAACGGGTGGGGTAATGCAAGATCAGATCAAGTTGGTGTTGTTTCCCTTTTCACTACGAGACGAGGCAGAAGATTGATTGAGTGAGTTAGATGTGGATGCACTTGGCATCACCGATTGGAATTCTCTGGCTCTTGCATTCTACAAAAGATACTTTCCACCACAGAAAACCAACGCCATTCGAAGTCAAATCACTAGTTTCAAACAAAGTCCCACTGAGAACTTTAATGAGGCATGGGTTCGCTTTAAAAAGCTTGTCAAATCTGTTTCAAATCATGGTTTTGATACTTTGTTCCTATGGAACCAGTTTTAAAATAGGTTATATGATGATCAGAGAACATTGCGAAATTCTTCAATCAATGGAAGATTCCAAAATAACACTACTGATACTAATGCTTGGAAATTGATTGATGAGATAGCTACTCACACTGCTGAGTATGGCAATCCCATGGGTAATGCGAGGCGAGGAGGTTCGGACAATGGCGTTGCAGCTCAGTTGGAACTTGGAAGCATTAACTGCTAAAATTGCCAAATTACAAACTTCAAAATCCTTGAAAAATAAACAAACGGTTCATGCCATGGTTCAACAAGAGCCAACCTGTGAAAGATATGGTACTATGGGGCATAATGCAGTCGAGTGTATGAGTACGGTTGAAAAAGTACTTGTCATTCAATCCTTTAAGCAAGGTACACTGTACTCTAATTTTTACAATGAAAGGACGAGAGAGCATCAAAATTTCTCCTACCAAAGTCAGAATGTTCTTAATCCTACCCCACCGCCACCTCAGCAACATGGTTCCTCTTATGTGATTCCTCAGAATCGCAATTCTTAAGGTAATTATAACCATTCAAATTAAGGAGGCCAAAACTTTCAACAAGCTCCACCTCCACCACCTCGAAGTAATGATATGGCGGAATTGAAAGCCATGTTGCAGCAGAGTCTCATGATACAACAAAAGCAAGATGCTCAGATCTCACAATTGCTCGTGCATAACAAGATAGTGGATACTCAAATTGCCCAATTGGCAATTCAAAATCCACACAAACAACCGGGTAATCTTCCTCCTCAGGGACACCCTCCACATGAACAAGCCAAGGCTATTACCTTGAGGAGTGGGACCCATTACAAAGGCCCGGAAATGAAAGGGTATGAGAACGATGAAAGTATGGAAGTTGCTCGTCAAGATTCGAAAAACAGCGAAAAAACGGCTGAAAAGGAGGTGTTGCTCGATCGAGCAACACAAGAAAATTCCGAAAAATTTGCTCGACAAGTTTCTGAAAGTTCCTGTTTTGACAAACTCGATTGAGCAACCCCCTTGCTCGATCGAGCAACCCCTGACCAGGCTGGTAAGTCCTCTAATTCATCTACAAAAGCATAGGAAGCCGAGCAAATCGCCATTCCACTTCCTTTTCCTCATCGCCAACATAAATCCAAGCTCGATAAACAGTTTGGAAGGTTTATGGAGGTAGTTAAGAATTTGCAAGTGAGTGTACAATTTACTGAGTTGATCACTCAAGTGCCGGCTTATGCAAAGTTTATGAAGGACATATTGACAAGGAAGCGGTCTTTTAATGAAGTGGAGACGGTTGCATTTACTGAGGAATGCAGTGTTGTGTTACAATCCAGATCACCACCTAAGCTAAAGGATCCAGGGAGTTTTTATATTCCTTGTAATATAGGTTGTTTAGCTATTGATAAAGCCCTTTGTGATTTAGGGGCTAGTGTTAGTGTCATGCCATTTTCTATATGTAAAAAGCTTAATATGGGTCAACTTACTGTTACAACCATAACCTTACAAATGGCCGGCCGTTCTATTAAACACCCTTTGGGGATTTTAGAAGACGTACCGGTTAGAGTAGGGAAATTTTTCATACCAGTTGACTTCGTTGTCTTAGATATGGCTGAGGACACCCAAATTCCTATCATCTTGGGACGACCATTCCTCCATACTGCGGGGGCGGTTATAGATGTTAAGAATGGGAGACTTACACTAACAATGGGGGATGACACTATCACTTTCAACCTAGATAATGCAATAAAACACCCCATGCTAAAAGAGACATGTCATAGAGTCGATATTATGGATTTAACTATTGATGACTGTCTTTCTTTGTGTTTGAATAGGGATCCAATGGAGATCACCTTAATTTCCAGCACTGCTGAAGCTGGAAGCTCACGGAGTACGGAAGTAGTTGAGATGGAAAAACTGCTGACAGGAGAGGACTGCAAATTGCAAAAGGTGTACAGCTTAGGTAACCCCCCCTAAGGTTACCGAGATAAAGAAACCTAAACTTAAACCCCTCCCCTCTCATCTTAAATATGTTTTTCTTGATTCCCATGAGATGAATCCTGTAACTGTCAGTGCTAACCTATATGAAAGCCAACTTACTGATTTGCTGGTGGTTTTAAAATGGCACAAGAAGGCTATAGGTTATAGCATTGATGATTTACAAGGTATTAGTCCTGACTTTTTTATGCACCGTATCCACTTACAAGAAGACCATAAACCTTGTAGGCAGGGTCAACGTCGTTTGAACCCTACTATGCAAGAGGTGCAGAAATTGTTAGATGCAGGAATCATATATGCTATTTCTGACTCAAAGTGGGTCAGTCATGTTCAGGTAGTCCCTAAGAAGGGACGGACTACGGTCGTCACTAATGAGAAAAACGAGCTCATATCTACTAGACTCGTGACAGGGTGGAGGATGTGTATTGATTATAGGAAGCTGAATGTAGGTACTAGGAAAGACCACTTCCCTCTTCCCTATATTGACCAAATGTTAGAGCGTCTAGCGTGTCATAAATACTTTTGCTATCTAGAAGGCTACTCGGGATTCTTTCAGATCCCCATTCATCCTGACGATCAGGAAAAGACTACCTTTACATGCCCTTATGGTGTCTTTGCTTACCGAAGAATGCCTTTTGGGTTATTTAATGCCCCCGCCACCTTTCAACGTTGTATAATGGCTATTTTTTCTGATTATATCGAGTCTATTATGGAGGTCTTTATGGATGAATTCAGAGTTTATGGGACCGATTTTGATAGTTGTTTAGCTAATCTGACTAAAATCTTACAACGTTGTGAGAAAAGTAATCTTGTGTTGAACTGGGAAAAGTGCCACATCATGGTAACTGAAGGGGTGGTACTTGGTCATTTGGTGGATAAGGCTAAAGTGGAAGTGGTTGAGCAATTACCGTACCCGTTAAATGTTAAAAGTGTTAGAAGTTTCCTTGGTCATGCGGGGTTCTATCGCCGTTTTATTAAGGATTTTTCAAAAATTGCTCAACCATTGACTAAGCCTCTCCATAAGGATGCTCCGTTTGTGTTTACTGACGAGTGTGTTAAGTCTTTTGACAGGATTAAACAAGCTCTAATCTCAGCTCCTATTATCCATTCTCCTTATTGGAATTTGTCGTTTGAGATAATGTGTGGTGCCAGTGACTATGCAGTTGGGGCTGTTTTGGGGCAAATGAAGGATAAGGTGCTACATGCAATTTAGTATGCTAGTAAGACTTTGGATGATGCGCAAGTTAACTATGCTACCACTGAAAAAGAGTTACTTGCGGTTGTCTTCGCTTTAGATAAGTTTAGAGCCTATCTTGTGGGTTCTAAGGTGATCGTCTACACTGACCATGCAGCACTTAAATACTTGTTGGCTAAGAAGGAAGCCAAACCTCGGCTTATTCGTTGGATCTTGTTATTACAAGAATTTGATTTAGAGATCCGGGATAAGTCTGGTGCAAAGAATGTGGTTGCTGACCATTTGTCTCGTCTACGGTTTGAAGGGGAAGATTCCATCCCCATTGATGATTCATTTGCTGATGATCATCTCCTTGCCATTACAATGGAGACCCCGTGGTTTGCCGATTATGCCAACTTTTTGGTTGAGGGAATTATGCCTCCGGGTCAATCTTATCAGCAAAAGAAGAGGTTTCAACACGATGTCAAGCGGTACTTTTGGGATGATTCTTATCTATTCCGGGAGCGTGCCGATGGTATTTATCGACGATGTATTCCAGAGGGTGAGGTACATGTCATCCTTTCTCATTGTCAGTGTTCTCCTTATGGCTGTCATCATGGTCCCTCAAGGACATTTTACTTAGGTTATGCGGTTGGGTTTTTATTGGTCGACTATTCTTAAGGATGCTACTACATTTGTCTGTTATTGTGACGCGTGTCAAAGGACGGGTAATATTTCGCACATGCATGAGATGCCTCAAACGGGTATTTTGGAAGTTGAGATATTCGATGTTTTGGGTATTGACTACCAAGGGCCATTCCCATCTTCCCATGGTAACCAATATATTTTAGTAGCATTCGACTATGTCTCCAAATGGGTGGAAGCTATTGCCACTCCCACTTGCGATGCCAAAGCAGTTGTTAAACTGTTTCAGAAGATCATATTCCCGGGATTTGGGGTTCCTCGTGCTGTCATTAGCGATGAAGGAAAGCATTCCAATGAACGCCATCTTAACACTTTATTGAAGAAATATGGCGTTACACATCGTCGGGGGTTAAGTTATCATCCGCAGAAAAGTGGCCAGGTGGAGGTTTCTAATCGGGAGATTAAGTCTATCCTTGAGAAAGTTGTGAGTAAATCCAGGAAGGATTGGAGTTGTAAGCTCGATGACACTTTATGGGCTTACAGAACTGCTTTTAAGACTCCAATTGGTGCTTCTCCATACCGGTTAGTCGTCTATGGCAAGGCATGCCATTTACCGGTTGAACATGAGTATAAGGCTATGTGGGCCATCACTGGCGGGTGAGAGACAACTTATGCAATTAAACGAGCTCGATGAGTTTCAATTGCATGCCTATGATAATGCTTGGGTTTACAAGGAGAAGACAAAGACGTGGCATGACAAACATATCATGCAGCGGGAATTTAAAGTTGGTGATAAAGTATTATTATTTAACTCCCGTTTGCGTTTGTTTCCAGGTAAACTCAAGTCCAGATGGTCGGGACCGTTCATAGTTACCGAGGTGAACAAGTTTGGATCAGTTACGCTACAAACCGACAAGAGTGAAGCTTTCAAAGTCAATGGTCAACGCTTGAAGATCTATTATGATTGGGCATTTATAGGAGTGATAGAGGTCGTCGACCTTTTCACTCTTGATAAATCACCATGACTTTGAGGTACCACGGTCGTGCGGGACCGATATAAACCAGCGCTAACCGGGAAGCAACCCGGTATTTAGTTGTACTTCATTTGGAAATTTTATTTCAATTAGCTTAGTTATTAATGTTATAGTCTAATTAGATTTAGTTTGGATAGTTAATATAGGTCTACTTTATTGAGTGAAGTGAGGGAGAGATCTAACAATTTTATTGAGTGCTTGCAGGTAATAAAATTGGAAGTCGCTTTAAGAACGAAAAGAAAGAAAGAACGAAAATAAGAAAAAGAGGAAAAATTGAAATTTGAGGATTGCTCGATCGAGCAACATCACTTGCTCGATCGAGTTTGACATACACACAATTTATCCGAGAATCGAGCAAGACTTGAAAATCTGGAATTTTTAGGTTGCTCGATCGAGCAGCCTGACTTGCTCGATCGAGTCGGGCCGGTCCGACCGCTATCAAGGCATAAAGTCATGTTTTCCCCAATTTTTTTCATTTTCTTCATTATTTCGGCACGTATCTCTTATCCCTTACCCATAGTCTCTCATAAACCTCATTCAAACAACTTCAAATCATCAATTCATCATCATACTAGCATCAACAATCATCATTCTACTTATTTTAGGTGCGATTTGTGAAGAAATTGGTGTTTTTGCTCCCTTATTTTGCCCAAAACGTGAATCTAGGGTTTGCTTCTTATTCTTCAATTTTGTGCTTTTAATTATTGTTTGTTGCTCCCTTGCTTCGTTCTTTAGTAATTAATCACTCTTGCATTGCTAATTGCTCTGTCTTACTTGCGTGTTAGACTTAAATTTGATTTTTTTTCGAATTAGGGTTGCTAAATCTGTCTTTTTGAGCATATTGTGGTGTTTGTGTGCTTTATTTACTTCAATTCGTCATGTCTAGACAAGTAGGAAGTAGCAAGCGACGTAGGGAACCCCGTCTAATTCGACAACCTCAAATAGAAGCAATTCCTAGTAACCCCACTTACCCATGGATCGTTTTTAGCACACAAGACCAACATGATCACTTTGCTATACTTATGGGTCGTCCTATGGACCCTACTCATTGTGTGTGCCCCACCATTCTTGATTCCCGCGGTTTAGGTAATGCTATTTTTGATATGTTTGACCGAATCGGGTTTGGTGGGTTATATTCCCTCAATGAACTTTCTTATCGACCACTGACACTTGAATTCTTTAGTTCCTTCGATTGGGACGAGGTAAATAGGCGTGTGTCTTTACGGTTGCTCAATAGGGATTTTGTGTTGTCGTATGTTGAATTAGCTAATCATTTGGGTCTTTCTCTTGGTAATGATGATGCTTTTGTTGCTCTTCCTTCTGGCTTTCAGGCCGTTGAATATATTTCCCTTTTTACTGGTCTTCCTAAGCCGCGTGTCAATGCCATGGCTGTCAATGATGTGCAACATCCTTGTTTAAGGTTGTTTCTGCTTTTCTTTAGCCTTCTTCTGTTTGCTAAGAAGGACCTAAGTAAATTGAATTCTCGTGAGGTTTTATTACTTGCATCGACCCTCAACCCCCAACATGAGAATGTTTTTCATTTCCACCCGGTCGGTTTGGTGTGTTATGCTTTCTGGAGAGTCAATTCCACTACCCAACTGCAGCAGGAGCTCACCCAAGGGGCCTTGATGATCAAGCCACATACAAGACAAGCTTGACCCCTCAGATGGAAGCTCGAATTACAAGGTCTAAACAACAAGCTATGACAAGTCAAGAGCAACCCAAGCCAAGTCACCCCAATGAAGAAGACAGTTCAGGGTTCAACAACCCATGCCCACCCCCAACACAACCCACATTACCCACACAAAACAGAAACAGAGCCATTCAGGCCCAGACAGACCAGTTAACAAACCCAGCCTCTAGGAGGTACACCAGGGCATCCCAACCACCCCCACTATGGCCTACCATCAAGACAACCCTCTAAGCTACAAGTTTGCCCAGGACAAACCATTTTGAAGTCTAGTAAAAACCCATGAAACAGACACCCCAAAGCTAGAGTCCAGTAAACAGCATAGCAGAGGTAGTACATGCTCAGATGATGTTTTCTTTTGCTTAAGTCAACTTGTCTTCATCTAAGGCAGGTTTATCTATGTCCTCATAAGAGTGGAGAGTTCCAAGGAGCAACAAAACACCCAGAGCAAAGCACAAGACAACAAGATCAACAGATTTCCATTTCAGGAAAACTCCAAAAACTACTTTATTTGCTTTTGCTCAGTCTGTTTTCTTTTGTGTTTTGTGTCTGTTCTTTATAGTTGTTAAGCTCGTCCTCTTGTGAGGCCCTTAATTAATGTCAGTAGAAGTAGTTTAGATCCTAAGCTGGCCCTTGGATGATACATACATCCAATGGTTCACAAGATATCAGTCCCTCTATATAAGGAGGTCTTGTATGTTGTTGTAAGCAGACTTTTATGAATGAATGAATTAAACTTTGAGAAATCACTCAATGTTATCAAACTTGTGCTAAGAGCTGTAGTTTGAAGCAAGCCTGATACACCTCCAAGGTGTTTGATCAGTGCCTTGTATTGTGAGCTAAGTTATACCTGTGCTTTGCTGTGGTTTAACTTACTTGCTGTTGAGGTTAGTCTAGGGTGTTTGTGCTTTGCTGTAACACTTGAAACTGTCTCTAAAACCAGTCTTGAATCCTTTTTCTCTTGTGCTTTGCTGTAGAGGATTGTATCCAAGTCATATCCCTTGAATCTTTCAGTTAAACAACTCACAATCTCTAAAACAACATCCCTTGTTACTTGATATTGTTTTCAGTTTGAGTCAAGCTAATCAAATCACTTAAAACTTGTGAACCTTAGTAGTTTACACTCCAAATTGGTTATCAGAGCTTTGGTTGAGAGTCTTAGTGAGTTCATTTTCCCTAACTACATTTAAAAACACAAAAATAGCCCAATGAGTGAAGAGAGACTAGCAGGAGTAGAAGCAAGGATGGAGGATCTGGCTGGGATTGTAACCACCCTAACCAGAACCTTGGACCAAGTTATAGGCAACCATTTGCTTGCTGGAGGGAGAGGTAGAGGACGTGGAAGAGGCCAAGGAGGAGGCAGAGGAAGGCCACCTGATGATGAAGAGTACCCAGACTCAGATGACTCAACAAGAAGCAGAGCTTCCATCCACAGGAACACAGACAAGCATCTTAAGGTAGATATCCCTGAGTTTTCTGGTAGTCTTAATCCTGATGACTTGTTAGAATGGCTTAGAGAAGTAGAAAGGATCTTTGAGTACAAGGGATACAATGATTCCAAGTCTTTTAAAGTAGCCATCCTTAAACTAAAAGGGTATGCTTCCCTTTGGTATGAGACTATGAAAGGGTTAAGGGCTAGGGAAGGTAAGGAACCCATCAAGTCTTGGACTAAACTGAAAAAGAAACTGTTAGACAAATTTGTTGCTAAGGATTACACCCAGGATCTGTTTATCAAGTTGTCTAAGTTGAAACAAGGAGACAAACCTGTTGAATCTTATCTGAGGGAGTTTGAACAACTCACCTTACAATGTGATATAAATGAGAAACCTGAGCAAAGGATTGCTAGGTACTTAGAGGGTCTAGATAAGAACATTGCTAACAAGGTTAGGATGCAACCTCTGTGGTCATTTGATGATGTTGTCAACCTATCTCTGAGAATTGAGAAGATAGGGAAGACTAAGCCTGCTACACCAAAACCTGTTAGGCCTTTTCAAACCAGACCTTATAGTGGGTTTAGAACCATGGATACCCCCAAGACAGCACCCCCACCTATCTTAGACAAGGGTAAGGGCATCATGGGTCAAAAGCCAAGCACTTCATTGACTGAGAACAGAATTAGGTGCTTCCAATGTCAAGGCTATGGACATTTCAGGAAGGATTGCCCTTCTAAGAAGACCTTAACCATAATGGAAGTTGAGGCTTGGGAGAAAGAGGGTCTAGTTGAGTATGAGAGGGATGAGCCTGAGGTTGAAGAAGTGGTGAGTGAGGAAGAAGAGTCTAGTCAGGAGGCAATAGTGGCACTCCCTGACACAGGCCACAGCTTAGTCCTATGGAGAGTAATGCATTCACAACAGATACCTTTGGAGGAGGATCAAAGGTCCCTCATTTTCAGGAGCAGATGTACCATACAAGGGAGGGTTTGTAACCTTATTATAGATGGAGGTAGTTGTACCAATGTGGCTTCTGTTACTATGGTTGATAAGCTGAAGTTGAGCACTCAAGATCACCCTCACCCCTATAAGTTGAGATGGCTGAGTAAGGGAGCAGAGGTTAAGGTGGATAAGCAATGCATGGTCCCTTTCTCCATTGGCAGTGTGTACAAGGATGAAGTATTGTGTGATGTGGTTCCAATGGATGCCTGTCACTTGCTATTAGGAAGGCCATGGGAGTTTGATAAAAGCTCCATACACCAAGGAAGAAGCAATACCTATTCTTTCAAGCATGGGAGCAGGAAGGTGACATTAGCCCCCTTGCCACCACACCAGAAGAGCTATGGAAGTCCAAGTATGGCTGAGGATTTTAGTGGAGTTGTATTTCTATCTGAGTCAGCAATGGTCAAGGAGTGTAGTGAGGAGCAACCTATAGTAATGCTGCTATCAAAGGAAGTTCAGGAAGAAGAGTCTAAGGTGATCCCTGCAGATGTTAAGCCCCTCATTGATCAGTTCAAGGAAGTGTTTCCAGAGGAACTTCCTGATGGCTTACCCCCTTTGAGAGGGATTGAACACCAAATAGACCTTGTGCCAGGGTCTGTACTACCTAATAGACCAGCCTACAGATGTGATCCTAAGGCTACACAAGAGCTGCAAAAGCAAGTTGGAGAGTTGATGAGTAAAGGGTTTGTAAGGGAGTCATTAAGCCCTTGTGCTGTGCCTGCATTGTTGGTTCCTAAGAAGGATGGGACTTGGAGGATGTGCATAGATAGCAGGGCTATCAACAACATCACAGTCAAGTATAGGTTCCCTATACCTAGGCTTGATGACATGTTGGATGAGCTAAGTGGCTCAAGGTTCTTTTCTAAGATTGACTTGAGGCAAGGTTACCATCAATTGAGGATCAGAGAAGGAGATGAGTGGAAGACAGCCTTCAAAACAAAGCATGGCCTTTATGAGTGGCTTGTCATGCCCTTTGGCCTGTCAAATGCCCCAAGTACCTTCATGAGATTGATGACAGAGGTGCTTAGGCCTTGCCTAGGGAGATTTGTGGTGGTATACTTTGATGATATCCTCATCTACAGCAAGAGCAAGGATGATCATTTGAGGCATCTTGAGGCTGTGTTTGAAATACTTAAGGAGAGCAAGCTCTTTGGGAAGCTTGAGAAGTGCACCTTCATGACTGAGGAAGTCAAGTTTCTAGGATATGTGGTATCTGGTAGAGGCATTTCAGTTGATCAAGACAAGATCATGGCAGTCCAGTCTTGGCCTATCCCTAGGAGTATTACAGAAGTAAGGGGATTCCATGGCTTAGCATCCTTCTACAGAAGATTCATTAAGGACTTTAGCACCATTGCAGCACCTCTCACTGAGTGCATGAAGAAGGGAGAGTTCACTTGGACTGAGAATGCTTTACAGGCTTTCAAACACATGAAGAAGCTCTTGTGCAGTGCACCTATCCTAAGATTGCCAAACTTTGATTGCCTATTTGAGGTTGAATGTGATGCAAGTGGAGTGGGAATTGGAGCTGTCCTCATCCAAGAGAAGAAACCTGTAGCCTACTTTAGTGAAAAGTTAAGTGGTGCCAAGCTAAACTATTCTACATATGATAAAGAGTTCTATGCTCTTGTCAGAGCTCTGAGGCATTGGAGTCATTACCTGAAGCCCAAACCTTTTGTCTTACACTCTGATCATGAGGCATTGAAGTACATAGGAGGCCAGCATAAGCTCAGTCACAGACATGCTAAGTGGGTGGAGTTCCTTCAGTCATTCACCTTTTCTAGCAAGTACAAAGAGGGCAAACAAAATGTGGTGGCTGATGCATTGTCTAGGAGGTACACTCTGCTATCAACTATGGAGCAAAGGGTTCTTGGTTTTGAGTTCATGAAGGATATGTATCAAGAAGATCCAGACTTTGCAGAGGATTGGTTGGCACAGAAAGAGGGAACAAGAACCATTGATTCACCCTACACTTTGCAAAATGGATTCTTATTTAAAGGAAACAAGCTGTGTGTTCCCAGAGGATCTTATAGGAATCTATTGATTAAGGAGGTACATGGAAGTGGCCTTGGAGGACACTTTGGGGTTCAGAAAACTGTGGACATACTACAAGATCAATTCCATTGGCCTAAGATGATGGGAGAAGTTCAAATAGTGCTCAGAAGGTGTGGAGTTTGTCAAAAGGCCAAGAGTTCTTTCCAAGCAGGACCTTACACTCCCCTACCAGTCCCATGTAGGCCTTGGGAGGATGTTAGTATGGATTTCATAATGGCATTGCCTAGGACAGCAAGAGGGAAGGATTCTATCATGGTGGTTGTGGATAGGTTCAGTAAGATGGCACATTTCATTGCATGCAAGAAGACTGAGGATGCTGTGAGTGTAGCAGAGCTATACCTTGATGAGGTGGTGAGGTTACATGGAGTTCCAAGGACCATTGTGTCTGACAGAGACACAAAGTTTATGAGCCATTTCTGGAGGACATTGTGGAAACTGCTTAACACTAGGTTATTGTTTAGTACCTCCCATCACCCTCAAACTGATGGCCAAACTGAGGTGACTAACAAGACCTTGGGAAGAATCTTGAGGTGTATAGTCAGCAAATCTCTCAAGGATTGGGACTTGAAGTTGGCTCAAGCAGAGTTCTCTTTCAATAGAGCTCCATCAGCAGCCACAGGCCACTCCCCCTTTGAAGTGGTCTATGGTACTAACCCCTTAATGCCTTTGAGTTTGTCTAATGTGTGCAGGTCAGAAGTCCACTATGATGCCAAGAAGAGGGTGGAACAAATGTTAAAACTCCATGAATCAGTCAGGAAACAAATTGAGAAAGCTAATGATCTGTACAAGAAGAATGCCAAGGTTCCTAAGACCAAGAAAGACTTTGCACCAGGAGATCTAGTATGGATCAACCTAAGGAAAGAAAGGTTCCCTTCCAAGAGAAAGAACAAGCTAGAGCCAAGAGCAGATGGTCCTTTTCAAGTCATAGAGAAGATAGGTCCCAATGCCTACAAAATTGATCTACCAGGAGAGTATGCAGTCCATGGGACATTCAATGTTGGAGATCTTAGTCCTTTCTTTGAAGACTCTGAGGGAGAAGAAGACACAGGCTTGAGGTCAAGCCCTTTTCAACCTGGGGAGGCTGCAGCAGGAGCTCACCCAAGGGGCCTTGATGATCAAGCCACATACAAGACAAGCTTGACCCCTCAGATGGAAGCTCGAATTACAAGGTCTAAACAACAAGCTATGACAAGTCAAGAGCAACCCAAGCCAAGCCACCCCAATGAAGAAGACAGTTCAGGGTTCAACAACCCATGCCCATCCCCAACACAACCCACATTACCCACACAAAACAGAAACAGAGCCATTCAGGCCCAGACAGACCAGTTAACAAACCCAGCCTCTAGGAGGTACACCAGGGCATCCCAACCACCCCCACTATGGCCTACCATCAAGACAACCCTCTAAGCTACAAGTTTGCCCAGGACAAACCATTTTGAAGTCTAGTAAAAACCCATGAAACAGACACCCCAAAGCTAGAGTCCAGTAAACAGCATAGCAGAGGTAGTACATGCTCAGATGATGTTTTCTTTTGCTTAAGTCAACTTGTCTTCATCTAAGGCAGGTTTATCTATGTCCTCATAAGAGTGGAGAGTTCCAAGGAGCAACAAAACACCCAGAGCAAAGCACAAGACAACAAGATCAACAGATTTCCATTTCAGGAAAACTCCAAAAACTACTTTATTTGCTTTTGCTCAGTCTGTTTTCTTTTGTGTTTTGTGTCTGTTCTTTATAGTTGTTAAGCTCGTCCTCTTGTGAGGCCCTTAATTAATGTCAGTAGAAGTAGTTTAGATCCTAAGCTGGCCCTTGGATGATACATACATCCAATGGTTCACAAGATATCAGTCCCTCTATATAAGGAGGTCTTGTATGTTGTTGTAAGCAGACTTTTATGAATGAATGAATTAAACTTTGAGAAATCACTCAATGTTATCAAACTTGTGCTAAGAGCTGTAGTTTGAAGCAAGCCTGATACACCTCCAAGGTGTTTGATCAGTGCCTTGTATTGTGAGCTAAGTTATACCTGTGCTTTGCTGTGGTTTAACTTACTTGCTGTTGAGGTTAGTCTAGGGTGTTTGTGCTTTGCTGTAACACTTGAAACTGTCTCTAAAACCAGTCTTGAATCCTTTTTCTCTTGTGCTTTGCTGTAGAGGATTGTATCCAAGTCATATCCCTTGAATCTTTCAGTTAAACAACTCACAATCTCTAAAACAACATCCCTTGTTACTTGATATTGTTTTCAGTTTGAGTCAAGCTAATCAAATCACTTAAAACTTGTGAACCTTAGTAGTTTACACTCCACCAACATTCTTTGGATTGTGGTGCTTTAGTCACTAGGCTGGCTAGGCGACTTCCTGGGTTTGGGGGAGACCGTCGGTACACACCGATGACCCCGATTCATGCTCCTAGGGTCGACGAGGAGTACTTGCGCCATACCCTATGCTGGATTAATGCGTTGGGTAACGCTTGATTTCAGTGGCGAGTACGGGTAACCGTCTACCTTCTACGGAGCGGTTGCCTACCCATGATCCTGAGACTAGACCTACCTCTCCCCCTCGTTCTTATGTGGTTCCACCTGAGCTTATTTTTACTTTGACCGAGACCCGACGACCTCGTCGGCGGATCGCCCCTTCTTCTTCTGCTCAGATCACCACTGCCTCGACTCCACACTCTACACCCACCCCGACTCCGCACCCTTACCCTCCACCTGCTTATACCTATGATCCGGCCTTGGAGAGGGAAATTAGGATTCACCAAGGAATTAATAATGACTTGGTGATGAGGGGGCTTTGGGAGAACCTTATGTGGACGGATCTTAATGCTACTGCTGGTTGGACTCCGCCGAGCTACTACCGAGGTCCGGGTGACGAGAGTGGTGTGTTCGATAATTATGGGGAGACTCGTCAGCAGTTTCCCCAGGAGTTTAGTCACGATTATGGTTGCCTGGGTCATCCGTGGTATACTCCTATCCGACCGGATGCTCCGGTTGGTGGTTTTGGTGAGCCATTTCGGGCCTCTTCTTCTGGTGCTACTCAGAGAGGTGATGATGATGATGGTGGTGATGATGAGCAGTAGTGACAGCTGGTCACTACGCCCCCATTTTGCAGTTGGTTTGGGGGAGGCTATGTCTATACAAGTTGGTATTATATATCCTTGTTCTTTCTTTTATTGTATTTTCTTTTAGTTATCTCCCATTTCCCTTTGTTAGTAGTGTCCTTTAGGTTGCTGCTGTTGGTTGTTGTGTGATTGTTGTGCTGTTAGCGTCACGCTGAGGACACTGTGACATTTAGGTTTGGGGGAGAGTCTTTATTTATGTTGTGTGTTTATTTCCGTTGTGTGAAAGAAAAAAAATCATAAAAATTGAAAAATTTGCAAAATCCAAAAACATGTTTTTATTTTATTAGGTCGAGTCTTGGTGAAGTTGAATAACAATGATGATATAAGCATTGTTTCTGCATTTGAGTTCCAAAGAAGTTGTCCATGTACATTGTTTTGACTTACTACTTTTGAAAATAAAGCTCATAGTACAAGTCTTGACCGTTTTTCTACATACCTTATGCTAATTAGATTTTGCCAATTTTAGTTGGTAAACCACTTAAAATTCCGAGGTCTATAGAGCTTCTTAGGCCAGGAACATCAATAAACTGGTCTCACTGTGTTTAGGCTTGAGTGTGGTACTCCTTGTGGAATATGTAACATCAAATTGCATAAGTGTGACATTCGTTTCTTGATACTATACGCGTTCGTTTGATAAGTGCATGAGGAAAGGCAGTTCTTTTTGTTCAAATAAGCCTCACATAGCCAAAAAGACTTGATTTTATACCCTTATTATTGAGTTCTTTATGTTTACCCAATTTGAACCTTTTGTAGTCTGTTTTATAACCTATCTAATAGCTATATTCCTAGAATTACTTACCTTATCGGGATAGTCGCAATTGCATGCTTTTTCTTGTCTACTAATCTACAATGGTTGGGTCGGGATTTCAAAAAGAATATCAAATGGGTGTAGCAAGTATGTTGGCAATTGTGTCATTTATTCCCTTTGTTCAGAAATGTTGTGAAGCAAAAGATATGATGAAAAAAAAAACAGAAGAAAAAAAAAAAGAGGAACAAAGAGAAAATTTTTTTGCTTCATTGAATTGTTCAAGGGATAATGAAAGGAAATATACTAGAGTCTAATGCAATTTTTAGAGAGCAATATCAATATCTCTCTTATGTTGTCAAAGTTTAAGATGATTTTTCTAGTCGGTGTTGGTTTGTGCTAGCCTTGTAGAATTGTTTTGATAAGTGTCGCTGCGACTACCGGTCTTAGCCTCACATTCCCATACGTGCGTTGGCACAATCCACTTCTATACCTTCACCCATTAGCCTCCCTTGTTGTCTTATTAATTCATGTACTTTATAGCAAATGCGTATTAGTTGGGGAAATTACTATCACATTAGAATGCATGCATGTTTCATAAGTTGAGTGAGTGTTTCTATTTCTTTCTATCTTCACAAAATTCACCCTTACATAAACTTATGAGTGCATGAGTGAATCCGCGAGAATCCGACAAATTAAGCCTTGCAAGATTGAAAGGTATTTGGTTTTTGTCTATACTACGGTATCATGTAAAATCTTTGACTATGAGCTGCGTTTTCTACTTTACCGTGCCTTTAAATTTGTTTTATTGGTACAGCTTGGTCATTACTTTGTTATAGATATGGATAGCTTGGAATTTGTATGTGCATTAACATTAGCTTTGAGTTTTTTATTCACCATTTGTATGTTTGTCCTTGTATAGTGTTGAGTGTTTTGCTTAGGGACAAGCAAAGGATTGCTTTGGGGGAGTTTGATGATCACTATTTATACACATGTTTTATGCTTCCCTTAGTTACATATAACTCGATTTACCGTCTTTCCTTTCTTATTTCTATGCTATTTGAGCTAGAATATCGCAACTGTCGCTTCTGTTATGTTTTAATGCAGATTGGATGCATTTGGTACTTTTTTAGTAGATATGAAGCATGGCGGAGTCGGATCGCAGAAGGTTAGGCACGGGAATCTAGAGCAATAGAGAAGGAATGAAGAAAAACGAAGAAGCAAGCCATTTTGAAGGCGACTCGATCGAGTAATACTGTCTGCTCGATCGAGTCGGGCTGAAGGATGCTCGATCGAGCAGAAGCCCCTTGCTCGATCGAGCAACCCACTGTTTTGACGGCTTTCATATTTTCCTAAACTAGTTTAACCTGGTTAATTAGATTTTATTATAAAAGGAAAACTCGTCTTTCATAAGTATGCTTTAATATTAGAAACCTAAATTAGTTTACTTTGCCTCTGGATTTTATCATCAAGACAAGAGTTTTTAGTTTAAGCTTGTAATCGATATTCTTTAATCTTCCTTTGTTATTCAATTAGTTACCTTCTAGTTCTTTAATTATTCTTTGTTATTCCTTTCGTTATTGTTAATAATGTTTGCTTTATTTATTATCGTTGTTATTAATATCGTTATGAGTAGCTAAATTCCTTTCTGGGTTGAAAGGGAATCTAGGATTGTTAGAAGGGGTAGACTAATTAATTGAATTGCAATTGCATGGTTATCATTCGATTATCGTTTTAATTCTAGTTGTTTGATTACTGGCCAGGATTAATTAACTAGTCTCGCAAATTTGGATTAGCACCGACCGGGTTAAGACTAAGATAGGCTACGATAATTGAATAGAACTTGTTTAATGATAGCGATCGCATGTTAAATTGTAGATCTAAAAAGCATAACTTAATCGACCGATCTTGTGACCTTAGATAACTTTATTGCATGGTAGTTGATTACACCCTTACCCCTGAATAATAATCCTAGTGAACCTGAGACCCTAGACTTTTAATCTTATTGACTTCAACCTTTTATTGTTATTGTTTGCTATTACTTTAGAACACAAATCTTAAACCCCGAAATTGATTCTATAGAGACGAACCTAGTTTAACAGATTAGAATACTACCGCCTCCCTATGGATTCGATACCTTACTTACCGCTGACTATTAGTTAGTAGTGAATTAGGATTACTTTGATTAAGGTGACGCGACTTTACCCTTATCAGGGCCAACTCTTGCATGTTCCCCAACACCAAGGCGCTAGATAACCTCTCCGTAAACTCACTCACTTGCATCCTTCGGTCATGCACGGTCGGGTAGAACGGGTACTGCTAAGGGTGCTAATATTGGGCATGATCTTGAGGAACAAAAGGTGGCGCAACCACCTCCTCCCTCACTCCACGAGTCTCATAAGTAGGCTTGGACATCCTCCTTAGGGTGGAAGATCAGATACCTCACTATCCGTGTCGGTCTCCGCTAAATGGCCAGTCTCTGGGAGGTTAACCGTATCGGGTACTCTCATCCATCTCGTTCCTCTCACCCTCTAGACTATTGCCCCATCCATCAATTCCCTCAGCCACTTGATATGTAGCAGATAGTTCTTGTTAACGGTGGGAACTCCCGCAAACAAAGCAGGGAAGGACAAGTACGCAAGAGATGTAAAACCAGTCAGTCTATGAGCAGCAAAGTTGGTCAATATGGCACAACAACTAAGGTGGCGGTACCTTGGTTGTATCATCTGGGCTAGGCTAGCACACACTATAGCCAAAGCAATATAGTAAAACCTCTCCTCTCGCCTACTATTAAGGTATGAGACTAGCAACATCACTTCGTCCGAGCTCAATTTACTCACATCCCTCCTCCCATACAATAAACACTTCAACATCCTCAAGAAAAGTCTAAAGGACATGGGCTGGACATCATTAATAAGCATAGGACTAACACTAGGCATGCATGGGTCGCCTAGTGAATATGGGAAAATAACCTGTAGCGCCAACATCCTCAACTTACTCTCCTCATCCGCCTTCTTCAAGCCCAAATGATCAGCTACCTCATCCAGGGTCAAATTAAATTCGAACTTCATGAGACGGAAACTAACCTTCTTCTCAGCCGCATCATAATTAAAGAACTCATAAATTCTAAGGTCAAGAAACCATAAGACTTCTTGCAAAGTCGATACAAACCACACAACATCAATATGTCAAACATATGTTTCACGTCGGCCTTAGTTTCCAATGCTATCAACACACTTTGGTTTACGCACCTAGTAGGTTTCAAAGGGGTCTCCATAAAGGCAACAAAGGTCTTGCGTTGCGCAAAACTAGCAAACTCCACGGTAGGATGGCTGATCACTTGGGGAATAATGATCTCTTGTCTAGATTATCCTTGCTTGGCCACGGTAGACGAGCGGGCCTTCTTGTTGCTCTTTCAGATCTTGGCATCCTGCAAGGGTTTGATTTCAACAAAAATTTCCGGGATTTATATATATACACTAAAAATTCAAAATTTTTGTTTTCAAAACTTCAAAAGGCTAAGTTTATGAACAAATTTTCTATCAAAGTACGCAAAAAGGGTTCCATATGGTGTAGTATCACCATTAATTGAAGTTTTATAGCCTCCTAGGACGGATTTAAAGTGACAGAAAATCAATTGAGATAACCCTGAAATTTTGGTGCATAAAATGGCGATTTTGAGTGTTAAATTCTTCTTCCCTATTTTCAAGACTAATATTTGAGAAAGTTCACAAGATGAACAAAATATATCATAATATTCTAGTAAATTAAGTTTAAAATTTCAGATTAACGACATGTGCTACTACTAAAATATTTACACAAAAGAAATAAGATTGAATTACCTTGTATTTGAAACGGATTGAATTCAAGCAGAACAAAATGGTTGAATCAATGAAACAATTAGTACAAATCCACCAAATTTTTATAGAGATAAGAGTTTTAAGAGGGATTGTTGAGCGTTGCACGAAATATGACGGAAGGAATAGCTAACTAGAGGGTTATAGGATTTACGGAAAAATACGTGGAAACCGGTCGAGTGTCGGGTGCACTCGATCGAGTGCGCACTACTCGGTCAAGTGTCCAATAGTGCTCGCTTGAGTACCTATATTTGGATGTGGAATTCACTTCTGTCAATTATGCACTCGGTTGAGTACGCAACACTCGATCGAGTACACTAACATACTCGAATGAGTACCCAAAAGGCTCAAACAATAACCATCGATTATGGGTAACGTTGTTGTTCCTACAACACAAGAAATAATGTTCGGAGTCCAAGATGAACTTAGGACTTGTCACAAGTTAGCTACCAAACCATGTATTCATTCTACCTTTAGTATTCACAATCGTACAACCATTATTACAAATAACACGATGTACTAACAATTCAAATACGCTAATAACAGTACCGTTCCCGCATAGGTAACTCATACCTTTACACTAGACCACAAAAACTGTTAGTAACCTTACTCATAACCCATTTTACACATTCACCTTACTTTTCAGCGATAAATATTTCACCGACACAATCATTTACTTGTCTTAAACAGGATTCATGCACATTACCATTTCACATTCAAGCTACATACATAGTTACCATGGACATGTTAAATCTAACACACCACATATGCATACTTCCCGACACCTTTACACAACCGCGGAGTTTCTATCTTAAGAATGTTAAGGCCAAGATTATTAAGGGAAGGCGCCTTCTCACCCAAAATCAAACATTAGTGGGCTCTTAACACACATACACAATGTTGATTTTAATTGACACCCTATATTATTTTGGTTCATTGGTTCAGGTTCCTAAATCGCCCCTCTGATACCACTTTGTAACACTGCCATCTATCGAACAAGGAGTCGTCAACCAGACCTTCCTTAGTAAGTAGGAGTACTATAATCTCGGTTGCCCGAGGTAGTAAATATCAAATATATCATATAGAAATATTTATATAAATATGGTTTAACGTGATTACAATAATCTGAATCTCCAATGAAGTATAATAATAGAAACTCGAATCCAAAATATCTAATGATTCAATATCTTGTGACTCAGCGGAAGCTAATGTGATCATCATCTCGAAGCGTCCCTGCTAATCCCCAAGAATTCTCCTAAACCATAGCTGATAGACTTCATGCTCACCATTCCCCAATGGATCACCGCAATTTCACAAACAAGGAAGGGGTCGGTACGATTACACAATAATCATAGTCAATAACAACAATAACTTCACAAGCATGTCAAAACATACACCATCATATCCATACTCCGGTAACACAAGTGAATCTCATCCGACGAGTAGGCGGGTTCCCATCGCAACAGGTAACCCATCCCTCCCGATGCCAGACCGTAGCACAGGACATCAAAATTCATGCATAAAAATAAACAACAATATCAATCGAAGTGTATAATGCAATAACCACTTGCAATCCTTGGAACCCATTGCCACAGGTGAAGAAGAACGAAAGAGGTATAGATGGAACGATCTTATCCACTCGATCAAGTAAACGACTCACTCGACCGAGTAACTGTAACACCCCTATCGATCAAAAGCCTGCCTTAGCAAATGGGTATGCTACCATCTTGATTGCCCGAGGTAGAACATATCAAATAGACAATAAAGAAATGACTTTTGATTAAACACGTCAAGTTTAAAGTGATAACAACTGAATGATCAAAATCTCAAAGTAATGCAACTGACAAAAATCCAAACTATGAAAACTAAAAGACTGTCTTGACATCTAGACTCAGAGGAAGCTAATCGACTCATCATCCAGCGGTGATCCCGACACCCCAAGCATACTCAATGAACTACCTGCTAAAGTTCTGCTCACAATTCCCCAATGAATTACAACAGTTTTAGAAACTAACACGGGGACTGTACAATTATACATTAACCAATATCAACACAATGTAACAATATAATCATATTAATAGATCATCATCTCCAAACTCCCGTAACCAAGATGGCTCACATCGCTACGAGTAGCCGCGTTCCCATCGCAATAGGATACCCACCCATGCCGATGCCAAACGGCATCACTGGATATTGAAATCCCTGGTCATCACAACGAGCGTAACGCGGCTCCCTATTGTTCACATGACCTGGGGGTAGAACCATCTCTCGATAATGGTTCACAACAACAATCACAATATCATCATCATACCAACATCACAATCATCGTCATCGTACCAATAGCACAATCATCATAGTCATCATCATCGTAATCAACATCATGATCATCATCAATAATCAATATATAACTATACTGAGTAGGAAAACCTTACCTCAAAAGCAATCGGAATTGAGAAGAATATGCAAGGCTAGAGGTGCTTCTCTACACAGGCCCCTCATAACAATCATGCAATACATCTAATATCATTAACTAATCATAATTACCCTAATCCAAACCTTAACTCAGATTAGGGTTCTAACAATTCTACCCAACGTTAATAATTAAACTAGGAATTAGGTACTTATGATAAGATCGACGCAACAAAAGATCACGACCAGCAACAAGGATGATCACAATCTTGGAAATGAGATTAGCATGATTAAGAGTGTTTATATAATGTTTTACGGTTAGTAAAAATTATTAGGAAATGGCGAAATGTTTTTATATACTCTTAATCGTCTTATCCCAAACTGCTCGAAATTACCTATCAGATCGACGCACTCGGCCGAGTACAAGGGAAACTCGGCCGATTATCCTACACTCGGTCGATTACTCCACAAAATCCACCAAGTGCCACCTAGGCAGTAGCGTGCCTAAAAGACGCTTCCCCTGCACTCGGTCGAGTACACTCAACTAGACCGAGTACCTAGCTAGAAGAATACGGAGTATTAAAGTCTTCCCTCTTTAAAACAAACTTCGTCCTCGAAATTCACAACCCAACACACTGCACAAACGCAACACCATCCTCGACGAACAACTCACCTCATAATCCAATATCAAACTCAAAATGACACCAATACAAAGTCACCATCAAACACAACTAAGACCAATAACAAGGCAAACGTTTTAAGAAAATCAAATATACGTAACAAAATAATAATATGATCATCTCCTACCTCCCAAAATAATAAGGTTACGTCCCCGTAACCAAACAAACTTGATAAAGAGATACGGATACCGCTCCCTCATAGCCTCCCGAGCTTCTCACGTGCTTCCTCCACATTTTGGTTAGACCATAATACTTTGATCAAAGTCGTCTCACCATTCGTCGTATTGCGCACTTTACAGTCTAATATCTCCTTTGGCACTTCCACATAAGTAAGTGCCCCATCCAGATCAATCGTCTCCGCCTCAATAACATGCGATGGGTCACTAATGTACTTTCGTAGCTGCGATACATGAAATACATTGTGAACCCGATCAAGAGATTTTGGCAATGCTAACCGATATGCCAACCCTCCAATATGTTCCAAGATTTTGTAAGGGCCAATAAATTTCCGTCACAACTTGCCCCTCTTGCCAAACCTCATGACACCCCGCATAAGTGACGCTTTCAGAAGAACCCTATCACCACCTGAAACTCAATGTCTCGATAGTTCAGATCAACATAACTCATTTGTAGGTCCTGCGCCGCTTTCATCTTCTTTCGAATCAACTGAACCTACTCGATCATATCTTGAACCATCTATGGTCCTAAAACCACATCTTCCGAGCTATTATCCCAAGACACTTGGCTCTTACAACTCCTCCCATACAATGCCTCGAAATGTGACATCCTAATACTCGCATGGTAACTATTGTTGTAAGAAAACTCGATCATATCCAGCTTATCCTCCCGATTACCACCAAATGACATAACACAAGCTCGCAACATATCCTCCAGGGTCTTAATTGTTCTCTCTGTCTGACCATCCGTCGTAGGATGAAAGGTTGTACTCATCTTTAAGGTAGTCCCTATTAGCTCCTTCTACTCTTGCCAAAAACGAGAAATAAACAGTGTATCACAATCCAACACACACTACAAAACGAACACGGGAAACTGACGGACAAAATCCGTCAGTAAAACCGAAAATCCGTCAGTAATTTCAATTACTGACGAAATTTCCGTCAGTAACGCGCGTCACTTCAATTGGTAACAAAAAAAACACTTCTGGCGGAATTTCCGTCAGTAATTGGACTCCTGACGGCAATTTCGTTAGGCAATTGAACTGTAAAGTCAAGATTGACTTGACTGTACTGACGGAAAATCCGTCAGTAAGGTCTAGATAATCTTGACTGTACTGACGGAAATTTCGTCAGGAAAGTCAAGATTATCTTGACTATACTGACGAAAAATCCGTCAGGAAGGCAAGTCAATCTTGACTTTCCTGACGGAGTTTCCGTCAGTACAGTCAAGTCAATTTTGACTTTACTGACGGATTTTCTCCGTCAGTACTAAATATAGTAGTGGCTGGATACAGCAGCCTGCTGTCCAGCCACAATGCGTTTTTTGCATTGTTTTAAACGTTGAAAATTTCAACAAAACCTGCAATACAGAAAATACATTCGTTCACCGCAAAGCGGTAATTCATAATCACATCGACTGCATGATCGGGAATCAACAAAAGGCATTAAAAATAAAGGGGAAGATTGATGGAAATTGGAAAAAGAATTCATTACATAAAATGTTAAACATATTCATACAACTTTGTTTTTACAAACTTACAAATTCAAAGGGTTCCCTAACTTAGGTAGATGATAAATTACTAACCTAAGGGGGTAACGGTAGCTCCTCCACAACCGTGCCCGTCGTCCGCGTTGTCATCTCTTGTACGTGAAGGAGGGAAGTTGATGCACAAGTCTGGGGGAAGAAATTTCATCATAGTCGCTTGCATGGCAGCCATTTGCGCGGCTTGACTCTCCATTTGTTGTTGATTGGCCCGTACTTGTTCTTCAAGGGCAAGTCGGGCGGCTCTCTCATGTTCTCGTTCATTCGCAAGTGCATTCAATTGCTCCTTCATTTGAGTATTCTCACTTGCGAATCAAGTGTAATCTGTAGGATTGTAGGAGAAAGTTGCGCGTGCACTTTTGTTGCAAGGTGGATCATACCACACTTCTTTCCCCTTGTCTCCCATCCCGAAGAGCCTCGACTTCTTATCGAATCCATCTACCGCTTTGTAGAATGTACGGAATTCGTCTGGAGTCTCGCCAGTTGGCATTGGGTGACTTATCTCCTCAGTGTAAGCTTCCTGAACCAACATAAAAAAAATTATATAATTAGAAACATTAAGTAATCAAAACAAAACGAAGCTAATAAAGAGTATTAAAATTGGATATAAAAAAAAACTTCTTAGTAATTATTAGACAAACTTACGTTTGTCTTAACAGCTCTAGGATTAACCCACTCGCCCTTCTAGTTTTTTTTTTGTTTTCTCAAACAATTTGTACGGCGTAGGATCAACCTGAAAGTAGTATAAAAACATTAAGTGATATATCGGCAATATTAATCCTTCATAATTAATATGCAATTTGTGAAGTAAAAAATAAAGGACTTTCCAATTCTTTAAACGCATCAGCACAACTCTTCCGGCCTAGAGTATGGGTGCCCAAAGCTTTCTCGTCACCTGACCGTCTATTAACATTGTTTATGTTAGACTTCTTGGCGAATTCGGGATCGCTTTCAGGCCTATTTCTAATGTTTTCCCACCAAGTTTCAGGCACCAAATCCGGCCTATTTTTGTTATACTTGAGGCCATTAACAAGTGAGGTAATCCGCCTCGTGACCTGTTTATGCCATTCGGGCTTCGGGTCGTAGTTCGGATCAACCGAGTTCACATGATTCTATTTCATCATAAACAACTTGTTAGTAATTGCTGAAATTGTATAACTACACGTTTTGAAAGTTATAGATAGAACCGTCATAAAATATACCTGAAAGTAATCCCACATCCGCCTACGCTGGTAGTGGCTCGCTTCACTCCATTTGGTGAAGTATTCTCGGCCTATGGTACGAATAAAAGACCAAGTAACGTATTGCTTGATCGGCTTGTCGTCCCACCTGAAAAAGATACATATTAGAACGAACGCGATAATAAAAGATAATAAAAGTTAGCGTAAAAGTGATAATAAAATAAAGTTAGCGATAATAAAAGTATTCTATATATTAATTAGACACTTACCACTGGCCTATGTCAGGATTGCGTGACAGAATAATCCGCGTACTCTCCTGCTGTGTCGTCGGGATCGCCACCTGCTCCTGCTCCTGCTCCTTCTCGTGAAAGGTAGCATCCTCCTCGTTCCGCTCATCATCAGCACGACGAGAACGACTAGTGCTACCTATGATTCGTCTGTTAAACCCACCTGCCATAAGTAAAAGCTATATACAATGGAAATTGTTAGGTAGTTCAATATATAAAAACCGTGAGCAAACGTTTTGAATTACAATGCAAAGTTTCAAATTTGATTATAATTGTATTTTGACAAATAGATTACAATTAACTAGTGACCCTCACTATCACTATCACTACAAATCAACAAACTTTCATCATCTGAAAAAAGTATTCCGACTTCTTCCTCATCTTCCTCATTTTATACTAGTTGAATTTCTTCATCTTCATCATCTTTTTCTTTTTCTTCATCACCGATGTCCTTGTCATACTCCCCTTCACCCCTTTCAACAACCACTTCATATTCATCCTCACTTTGTGTCTCTTCCACCAAAATTGGTGAAATTGACTGACTATTGACAACCACATCTTCTTGGAAGACAATTTCGTCAACAGGAGCATCAACATGCGATCGTGCCTTGATTTTAAAAACCGCGGACCATTGATTATCTTTTTTAGTGGTTGGATAAGGAGCATAACACACTTGATCCACTTGAAAAGCTGCCACGAATGGGTTATGTCCACGAAGTTTCATTTTTAAGTTTATATCGACAAGTCCGTATACCTTATGGCTACTAACTCCTTGTGGGAAATTATCAAACCAATCACATTTAAACAATATGGCTTTATAAATTCTGTGCTCGGTATAATAAGAAAGCTCAACTAATTCATTAAGGGTTCCGTAGTAGTCCAACCCTTCAGTAGAACTCACACAAACCCCCAATGCTTATAGTAGCTTTCGGAACATCAACTCCCTCTTTAAAAGCACAAAATTTATAGCCATTGATAGAATATATTATCCATGTCCTCACCCAGTTACTTGGACTCCCTGCTAGAGCTATTATTAAAGGATCCTTCAATTTATAAGCCTATATATCAATAAAAAAATATATTAATTATATTAAGATGTTATATTCTCAATATTAATTATTAGTTAATAAGAAATTGAAATGTGATCTTACTTCATTTCCCAACCATTTCGAAAAACTTTTGTCATGTTTGCTCCAAACATCATCATAAGACGTGACATCAGGATATGTGAGTTTGATGTACGTCTCAAATTCCCTAATAATAAGACGTGACATCAAGACATGTTTTAATTAGTAATGTACGTTTTAACTATAATGAATTAATTTTATTACGAAAAGTTATTTGTGTAATAATGAATCAACAACTTAATTTTCATAAGTCTCTAAAAATTGCCCACAGTTTCTTAGCACATAAAAATGAGCTTCTTTAAACTCTTTTTCATTTAAGTACCTCGTTATACATTTCCCGGTAGTATTTCCGAAGTCATCATTGAACAACTCGGGTATATTTGAATCTAGTTGGTTATCGGAATTCACACCAACCTCCAAGTCCTTCGCTTTTGTGTCAATGTGATCTTCAAAATATAGGGAACAAAAATTAGAAATTTCCTCTAACAAAAAAGCGTTGCATATGGAACCCTCGACCCGAGCTTTGTTGTCATTCTTCTTTTTCAAATGATTAAGGAACCTCTCAAATGGATCTCTCAAATGGATACATCCATCGATATTGGACAGGTCCTCCAACTTTCGCTTCATAAGGTAAGTAAATAGGTAAATGCTCCATGGAATTGAAGAAAGAAGGGGGAAATATCATTTCTAACTTGCATAATATCTCCGCAATTCTTGACTCTAGATGTTCCATGGAATCAACTTTAATCGTAGAAGTACACAAGTCTCTAAAAAATTGGCTTATCTCAGTTATCGCATTCCAAGAATTCGTCGGGAGTAAATGTTTCAATGCAACAGGAAGTAACCGTTCCATAAAGACATGACAATCATGACTTCTCATGGAATGTAACACCAAATTTCTATGGTCAACACACCGACTCAAATCTGAAGCATAACCATCCGGGAATTTCAAACTAGCAACCCATTCGCATAGAGCCTTCTTCTCCGCTGTCTCTAAAACAAACCTAGATGATATGGGTCGTTTCAAGCAATACTCAAGAAAGTCAGCTTTACCCTTAGGGCCAAATGAAGTTTTCTTTGTTACATTCATCACCATGTTGATAAGCTGTTCAAAAAAGTTTTTCTCAATGTGCATAACATCTAAGTTGTGTCGAATCAACAATGTCTTCCAATAAGGGAGTTCCCATAATATGCTTTGTTTCCACCAACCTTCAGTTTTGTCGTCTTTCAATCATTTCATTTCTTCAGTAGTGCCATTTTTAATTGAAAGTTACGTTTCTTAGAGACATCATAGGTATCCACACCGGTTTCCCAAAGTTCTTTCAACTCTTTGATCAACGGTTGGAGGTAGACATCCAATTTTGCTTTAGGGTTATTAGGACCTGGAACGATCATAGATAAGAACATAAATTGCCTCTTCATGCATAACCAAGGAGGTAAGTTGTACGGGGTTACAATCACGGGCCAACTCGAGTAAGACTTCCCGAATTGACCATAAGGTGAAAATCCATCTGTACAAAAACCTAGGCGAACATTGCGAGGCTCACTTGCAAATTTTGGATGCTCTCTATCGAAATGTTTCCACGCCTCTCCATCACTTGGGTGTGCCATTGTCCCTCTTTCTCTTACTAGAGAGTTTTTATGGTGCCAACTCATCTCACCTGCTATGTGTTTGGTTGCAAATAGTCGTTGTAACCTTGGCGCAAGCGGGAAATAAGTCAATGTTTACAAGGTATTCGCTTCCGGCCACTTAAATTCTTTTTACCTTTATACCGAGAGGCATGACATTTGGTACATTCCTCAAGATCGGCATTTTCTTCCCAAAAAAGCATGCAACCGGTAGGGCATGCATCGATTTTCATATGGGGTAGTTGGAGTCCCTTAAGCAAATTCTTAATCTCTTGAAAATTGCGCGCCATTTGATTATTTTTTGGAATAATGTCACTAATTAACGACATAAAACCATTGGCGCATCTAAGCGATAAGTTGTTCTCACATTTGAGTGCTACCAACCTAGCAGCCGCTTGCAACAAACTCATACTACTTCCCTCATACACTGGTTGTTCGGCTTTATTTAACATTATAAAAAAGGCTGAAACTTGGGGATGTGGGGGATAACGAACTTCTTCATCGCTAAGGTCGTCGGGATTAAGTCGAGCCTCCATTATTTGCTCAACATTATCACGTAATGCATCTTCAACCAACTCCCGGTAAGGATTCTCACTAACTACGATACTACTTGAACTCTCTTCGGTAGCCAGTTTCTCACCGTGATACTTCCATACATAATAATCATCAGTAAAACCATTCGACCATAGATGATTTTGAACCTCCCTTTTCGATTTAAAAGCTAAGTTATCGCATTTATTACATGGACACCTCATTTCACCGCCTAAATCCTTAAACTCACTATATTGTTCCGCGAATTCAATAAACTCTTTCACCCCATTTGCAAATATCAGCTTGGGTTTCTTTTTTCGTCTAATCTTTCATACATCCACCGTCGTTCTAATCTTTTCATGTTATTATGTATCTACATTTAAATATATATATGTTATATAAATAAATTATCAGAAATTAACAACAATGATAATCAATAATCACACATAGTAAATTAAACATTTATTAAACATATACTCCCTCCTATTTTGAGTGTTCTTCCCCTTTCAATATAATACTCCTCACATATATTAGATATAGGGGAAGAACACTCAAAATCGGAGGGAGTATATAATTCTCATCAACAAGTAAAATTAATTTTCTTCAATTGGGTCCTTATCACTCCAACCTAAACCCATCAATCTACGTTTCAAGTCACTAGCAAACACCACTTGTACTTTATTAATGAGGAAAAAATTCGGCAGCAATTCCCCTTTGTTTTCTAAATACACAATGTTGAATAAATATTTACTCAACATATGCATTCAGAAAACATTAAAGGAATTGTTACCAAACTCTTTCCTCATTAATAAATTACAAGTTATGTGTTTACTACCTGTAGAGTCTATTGATCGAATACGAAAGAGGGGGGGGTGAATTGAGTATTAAAAACTAGCCCCACTTTTTCTATTTATATGATATGTAATTAATTATTTGATCTTATGAATTAAAATCAACTAATTAATTAATCAAAGTAAGCGCAAATAACGAAATAACGAAAAGTAAAGAGATATGAGAGAGGCACACGATTTTTGAAGTGGTTCAGTTTCACACGTTGAAACCTACGTCCACTATTCTCGATTAATAATTTTTAGTTCCTTTCTACGGATTACAAAAATTACCAACCCACTCGTATAATCAACACTATGATTATAACTCAAGGTGAGTATCGCTAAATACTCTATACTATCTTACGATAATAAGAAAGTACAATATAACTCACACAGATTCCCGTTAAAGAATTGTAAGCTTATAATGATGTACTATTATCCAATAACGTATTTCACTCAAGCGATTGATAATAATTGATGCACGACTCTTTTAAAAACAAACTCTAAAAATAATAAATATTTGCTCAAAGGTTTGCTTTAAAACGATTTTGGAAAATCAACACTAGTAAAATAAATAGCCGTGTAAATCCGTGTATTTCGTGTCTTATTTGCAAATTGTATGTGAATGAGTATTTATAGTAGAAGAATCATAATAGATCTAAAACCCTAGTATAATATTTAATAAAGATACTTATCTTATCATAAAATAATATTTGCTAATCTTATAGAAATATCTTTATCTCAAAATATTATTTGGTTTATCTTATAGAAATATATTTATCTTGATATCTCAAAATATTTTTGTAAAGATATAGTAGAATCCTAGATTAGGTAAACTAAGGAAACAAGCCTATGGAGGCCGATCCTATAGCTCACGAAACCCTAGGAGCACGAATCCCTAGGTGGCACAAACTAGGTTTCACGAAACCCTAGATGGCTCAACACTAGTGGGCTAATTAGGTTAACAACAAATTGAGATAGAATATATTAGAAACCCTAGGTAGCATGACAACCCATAAGTTGTATTACTAACCAATAGAATCTCATAAATATATTCTCTATTAAAATAAGTGATAAATATAAAGAATAAAACTCTTTCACTTTTGAAAACATTTCAAAACATTTTATTTCCAAAATCATGCATCAATATTTTATCATCCAAAATCATAGGCTAAAGCTATAACTTTTGAACATAAAATCGCTCGAATGGAATAGTTACCGAATGACGACCTATACTATCTAATCTTCACAAAGATCTTCAGTACACGGATCATCTCTTCATCTTGATCACAAAGACCCTCCATCTCGAGTCTTGTGTAGATTTATGTAGATCTTGTTTGAAGCGATTTTCCTTAAAGTTATGCCTGGTTAGCTATAACTTCCCTGTTCACTTCCAAAGTTATTCCTGAAGTTGTTATAACTTTGTCTCACAGACTTTATCAAAGTTATGCCTAACTTTGATCTTTCTTCTCATAATTGTTGCTAGCTATAATAAGACTAAAGCACACAATTACACGCATATGATATATCGAGTAAAACATATTATTACGTAAACACATGTCATTATCAAAACTATCAAATTGGTCCAACAAATTCCCCCTTTTTGATGATGACAAGTCTCATATGATTTCCTCAAGATTTCTTCTTAACAAAGTAACTAAGTATAGTTCCCCCTCAACAAAGCACTCCAAAGTTATAGCAACTTTGATCGCAAGAACAAAACAACTTAGCCAAAGTTATAGCTTGAGAGAATTTAAGAGATAACGAGTCTTGACAAGGAGCAAGCTTAAGCAAAGACTCAAATCATATCATTTCTTCCCCCTCTTGGCATCATTGAAAAGACAAGAACAAAGACATGAAACGACTAGAATAACACATGTCAAGGCAAGAAATAGATATGCAAAATACGCAATATAAAACGATATATATCAAGCAAAATAAAGAGTAAATGTTAATTAAAACTACAAACCACAAAAATATATTGTTAAGTGCCATTGGGCCGAAAGAGATAAGTAGTTTAAGAAACAAAACAAGCTAAGGAAAGAAGATCAAGGCTTTTTGGGTTGTCGGATGATGTTGGGATTAATGTAATCGGGTCGGGTGCGGTACTCGAGAGTAAAAAGACGATCAAGGCACGTCGACACATGAGTAGCTTGGGCGGTGAGGCAAACATCGAAGTTTCGAACCTTCAAAGAAAGAGCCTCCGTCGCATCAAGTATAGTGTGCATCCCCTCACGCATTTCCGAACCGCTTTTCACCAATGCACCTCCTTGGCTCACCAAGAATTGCATCCGATCCCTTTGCCTATACATCTCTTGTCGAATATCGACAACATTCCTCTCTAATTTTGCTAGGCAATCATCAACACCCGTCATCCAAGACCTCAACTCACTACTCACACCCGAAGCGACATGGTCACGGGTAGAGCTAGTGTTCCCCATAGCCACGGTTTTTACATTTTTTTTTTTTTTTTTTCAACAACCGCATCAATTTTCTTATCTTGCGCATCAAGGCGCTCCATTACTTTTCCCATAAACAGATCCAATTTTGATTCAAGCCCCGAAAAATCAGCCACTCTCGGGTTCATAACAACCGAACCATTTTTTTTTTTTTTTTATTTCTTCACTTACACCCTCTTGTACCTTTTTTTTATTAATCGACGCCTTTTTGTACGTTCAAGCACCGAACCCGACTCGGTTTGGGTTTTGGAGTTTGGGTAATAGTTGGGTGCGTTGTAGTGATGGATTGGTAGACATACAAGGTGTTTGTGTTTTTGTAGAAGTGCACGTGAGGTGCCGTCCTACTCTTCCTCTTTTTCCTTTTTTTTTTGTTTTTGAATAAAGGAATCTTAGGTAATTAATTTTGGGGATATGGTAAGGATAGAATTTGGTAAATAAAAAGATATGGAAAGGTAATATTTATTTGAAAATTTCGGCTAACATGAAATACATGGGTAGAATTTGGCTCAATTTTGGAAAGTGAATAAGATAGGTTTTAGGCAAATAAGTGGTTCATAATTAAATTTCCATAAAACACTTAATATGCAAGATACTCACGTAAAATATATTCTATTAAACACAAATATACTAGCAATGAAATATGCGGACACAGTCATACAATCTCGTCTTAATCTAGCCAGTCACGCAGGTTCACAAAATAAATAAGATGAATTTAATTGCTACTGATTAAACCAATTTCCAACCGCAAAATCTCAAAACGTCTTCTCGCTAACGCCTTTGTTAAAATGTCAGCCCATTGAACATCAGTACTACAAAATTCGAGTTTAATGTTGCCCTTTTCTACATGGTCACGCAGAAAATGATGTCTAATGTCTATATGCTTAGTACGAGAATGCTGAGCTGGGTTCTTAGAAATAACAATAGCACTCGTATTATCACAGAAAACAGGCATACAACCAACATTAACACCATAATCACATAGTTGTTGCTTTAACCAAAGTAGTTGAGAACATACCAGTCCTGCAGCGATATATTCGGCTTCTGCAGTAGACAATGCAACCGAATTTTGCTTCTTTGAGCCCCACGTTATTATGCAAGGTCCAACAAACGTAGCAAATCCAGAGGTACTTTTTCTATCTAACGAACATCCCGCATAATCTGCGTCTGAATATCCTACTAGATCGAAATTGCACTCAAGTGGATACCACAAATATAAATTAGATGTACCAATTAAATATCTCAAGATACGTTTAACTGCAATCATATGTGATTCCTTAGGACATGATTGAAATCTAGCACAGACACATACGCTGAACATAATGTCAGGTCTACTTGCAGTTAAATATAATAAAGAACCAATCATACCTCGATATGTAGTCTCATCTACGGACTTACCATTTTCGTCTAAGGTTAACTTTTTGTCAGTTACCATAGGTGTGTCCATTGGATGAGCGTTCTCCATACCAAATTTTCTGATTAGCTCCTTGACATATTTTTGTTGGTGAATCTTTATGCCTTCTTTGGTTTGTTGAATCTGCAATCCTAGGAAGAATTTCAATTCTCCCATCATGCTCATTTCAAATTCTGAGGTCATAAGATCTGAAAAATACTTGCACAATTTATTGTTAGTAGACCCAAAAATAATATCGTCTACATAAATTTGAGCAACAAGTAAATCAGAACCCTCGGATTTTAGAAATAGGGTTTTGTCGACAGATCCTCTCTTAAAATTGTTTTGTAATAGAAATTTTGACAATCTGTCGTACCAAGCCCTAGGCGCTTGTTTCAAACCATATAAAGCTTTATCGAGTTTAAAAACATGGTTTTGAAACTTGCTATTCCAAAATCCAGGAGGTTGTTCAACAAAAACCTCTTCTTCCAAATAACCGTTAAGAAATGCAGTCTTAACATCCATTTGGAATAATTTCATTCCTTTATGAGCTGCGAAGGCGATGAGCAAGCGAATAGCTTCAAGTCTTGCTACTGGAGCGAAAGTCTCGTCATAATCAATCCCTTCTTGTTGATTATAACCTTGAACAACCAATCGAGCCTTGTTACGAACTATAACTCCTGAATCATCCAATTTATTTCTAAATACCCATCGAGTACCAATCACAGTTCGATTAGGAGGTCGTGGCACAAGGTGCCACACTTTATTGCGTTCGAACTGTTGAAGCTCTTCTTGCATAGCCACAATCCAGTCGGATTCTGCAAGAGCTTCCTTGATGTTGGTAGGCTCTATGGTAGACAGAAAAGAATAGAATGAACAAAAGTTATTTAATGTTCGCCTTGTTTGAACTCCCTTATTCAAACTTCCTAGGATACTATCCATAGGATGAGAACTCATATATTTCCATTTCTTAGAGTTCCTAGGCTCATCATCATCTGATGAACTTTCACTTTCCTCAAATGATTCAGAATCAAGATTGGTTCCCCCTGAGTTGGACTCTGGGGTTATAGCTGAAGTTGGTACAACTTCAGTTACACCATCTTGGTTCTGGTTCAAAGTTATAGCATCATCAGCTATAACTTCAGTTTTCTTTTCCTTGTTTTGAGAAGAGACATTCGTATCATCAACAATTGTCTCAATTCTCTGTTCAAGGTCATTTGCGGATTTATCAAGTTCATCATTGATTCCTTCAATAACTTCTTCATTAATTTCTGGCACGTCATCTCTGGAGAGGCGAAAGTCTGGATCATTCATGTCCTCTTCTTCATTCTGTTCAACTTGCTCAGGCACATTATCTTCATCAAATACAACATGAACACTTTCTTCTATGCACAAAGTTCTTTTGTTAAAAACTTTAAAAGCTTTACTATGATTAGAATAGCCAACAAACACAGCTTCGTCACTTCGTGGATCAAATTTGCTCAAATTACTTTTTCCATTATTATGGACAAAACATTTACTCCCGAAGCAACGAAGGTGAGCTATATTGGGTTTTCTCCCTCTTAAAAGTTCATAGGGAGTCTTTTTGAGAATTGGTCTAATCATAGCTCTATTGTGCACATAGCATGCAGTACTAATGGCTTCTGCCCAGAAACTTTTAGGAAGGCCACTACACAAAAGCATAGTGCGGGCCATGTCCTCTAATGTTCTATTCATACGTTCCACGACACCATTTTGTTGTGGGGTTCGTGGTGCAGAAAAGTTATGTCCTACACCATTCTCCCTACAATATTCTATAAAAGCTTGATTATCAAATTCGTTGCCATGATCCGTACGAATGGAAACTAACTTTTTATCATACTTGTTTTGGGCGAGCTTCATTAGTACTACAAACTCATCGAAAGTTTCATCTTTAGTAAATAGAAAGATAGGCCCTACATACCTGGAGTAGTCGTCGACTAGGACGAATACGTACCTTGATCCACCGCGGCTTCTAACTTTCATAGGTCCACACAAATCCATGTGTACCAACTCAAGTGGACGCTCTGTACTTACTACTCGTTTCGGTTTGAATGAAGATCTAACTTGTTTACAACGGGCACATGAGTCACACATCTTTTCTTGTTCGAATTTGATTGAGGGTAGACCCTCAACTAAATCCCAAGACTTGAGTTTCTTTAAAATCGTTGGACTGATGTGTGCAAACCTCTTGTGCCACAAGCATGAATCATCCACAGTGACTTTCATGCACGTAAAGGAACTTGTAGTGACTTTGTTTAAATCAATCATATACACGTTCCGTTTACGTAAGCCTTCTAAGATGACATTGCTAGTTCCTTCAACTATGATACGACAAACATTTGAGTGAAAAACGACTTTGTTGCCTTTGTCACATAGTTGAGAGATACTTAGCAAGTTATGCTTAAGCCCATCTACCAGATATACGTTATTGATAGCATGTGAAGAAGATATACCAATCTTACCTACACCGATTATGTTGCCCTTCTTGTTGTCTCCAAAGGTGACCTTGCCACCGTTGAAGGGCTCTAGTGAAAGAAATAAATTCTTGTTTCCAGTCATGTGCCTCGAACATCCACTGTCGAGATACCAAAGATTGTTTTCTTTCACTATTTTCTGCAGGAGAATCAAATGCAGCTTTTAGGTACCCACGCTAAGTTGGGTCCTTTGTCGTTAGTGACTCTATGTATTTGATCCTTCCTAACCCATACCTGTTTAACAATTCTTTTCTTTTTAGGATAGGGTTTGCTAGGTTTATTATATTGTTTTTTATTGTTGTGACGCACATTAGGTTTAAATGACTGCTTCTGATTCACATAAGATTTAGATTTTGAAGGTACAGATGTGTAATCGAAAGCCATGTCATAAAACCACCTGAACTCATTGTTTCTAATCTCATCACGTTGAGATTCAGGTTCAGACTCATTAACACTAGACACGTCATGTTCTTTCACAAAATTAGTTTGATTTTTGTTGTCATTCACATATTTAACACAATTGTTTTTAACATGACCGTTGTGACCACAATAATTGCAAATCAGATATTCTGAAAGATTGACATACTTCCTTCTTCTGAAATCACGGTCAGAAGGAGTGGATTTGCACTTATCGTGGTCTCTACGACTATAGCATTCATGACCTAGACCTTTCTTCATGTTATTGTTAGACTGTTCGGTAAGGAAGTCTAAGACCTTTTGACTTCCTTCCCACTTATCATGAACTTTTCGTGCATGTAGGAGCAATTCCTTCAAAGACTGAATTTCTTTTTCACACGACGAATGATCTACATTCGAGTCTTTGGAAGGATTGTTCTTTTTGAAATTTTCACGAAAATCATTGAAACGTTTGTTCAAGATAAGTTTCTCCTCATTATGTTGACTTTTGGCTTGGGAGAATTCAGCCTTTAATTCTTTCAATTGCTGAGAAAGAAAAGAGTTTACTTTCTCGTGATCAAGGATAACAACTTCCTTTGCCTTAGCCTCAGATTGTAAACGCTCATTGACTTTCTTCAATTCTAAAGTTATAGCTTCATTAGCTATAACTTTGGCTTGAAGATGCTTAATGTTGAGCTTCAACTCTGAGATTATAGCTTCATTAGCTATAACTTTAGACTCAAGAGCTTCTTTCTCAACATTTGTCTTGTCTGAAGTTATAGCTGAAGTTGCCATAACTTTAGACTTGAGCTTTTTAGCTTTGGCCTTAAGAAGTTGGTTTTCCTCAGCAATGTCAAGAATTTGTTCTTTAAGATCTTTCAATTCTAGACTCTGCTCATGACAATGATCTAAGGCTTCTTCAAAATACTTAATTAAAGACTTCTTAGATAAATTCTTAACTTGCTTTTTAAGTTCAAGATGACTAACCTCTTCGTCATCTTCTGAATCTGGTTCTGAATCTGAGTTGCCAACAAGACACATCTCGGATTCGCTTTCATTGTCACTGTCAGAAATTAGGTCAAGACTGACGTTGCTTAGACACAAGTTGGCGACTTCCTCTTCTTCTGATTCGTCGTCCTCTGTGTCGAGATCTCCCCAGCAATAAGCCATCATTACTTGCTTGAATTCCTTCTTGGTTTTGTCTCGTTGATTTTTGTCTTTGATTTTCTTCCATGTGGGGCAGTCTTTGATCATGTGATCATTATCCCCACATTTGAAGCAACCACGACTTGAAAGAGACCCTTTTGACTCAATTGGCTTCTTGTAAGATTTGTTGGTGTTATTGTTAAACGTTTTCCCTTGTGATTTATTAAAAAACTTTTTCTTAAAACGTCTAGCAAACAACACTGTTTCATCTTCAAGATCCGAATCAAGTCTTTCACTAGATTCGGCTTGTAAAGCCACCTTCTTGCTATTACTATCATTTGCCTCATCTTCATCAAGAGTGATTTCGTGAGCCATTAAGGTTCCAAGTAGCTCTTGATAAGATAGGTCAGATAGATCTTTACATTCCTCAATTACCGTCACCTTAGGTCTCCATCGTTTAGATAGACTTCTAAGGATCTTCCTGGCAATTTCCTCGGAGTCAAAAGTTTTTCCAAGATTTTTTAATTCATTAATGATACTGGAGAAGCGAGTGGACATGCTGTCAAGCGATTCATTTTGTTCCATGGAGAACAATTCGTATTTTCGCATAAGTAGAGCTATGCGTTGCTTTTTGACAACAGTTGTCCCCTCATAAGCTAACTCAAGACCATCCCATATTTCCTTGGCAGTAGAACTAGATGAGAAACGATCAAATTCAGTATGGGTCATGCCGTTTTGCAACAGACTAATAGCCTTTGAATTTTTCTCAGCTTTCTTATAATCTGCCTCAACATAGTCATCTTCTTTCTTTTCGATGGAAGTGCCAGTGGCCGTTCCAAGCATGATCTTATTAGGACCATTCTTAATGATTAGCCAACACTCCCAATCGTTACCCTTTATGAAATGGTTCATCATATTTTTCCATAGACTGTAGTTCTTCCCATCGAATACGGGACACTTCAGATGTTTGGAATCCATTAAAATAAAATTAAATGCAGCGGAAAATAAATAAAAATAAAAAGATAAATGGATCAGACTCCTTGCTGTAAGGCAATCAAGAGCACGAGGCTCTGATACCAATTGATGAGTCTATTGATCGAATACGAAAGAGGGGGGGGGGGTGAATTGAGTATTAAAAACTAGCCCCACTTTTTCGATTTATATGATATGTAATTAATTATTTGATCTTATGAATTAAAATCAACTAATTAATTAATCAAAGTAAGCGCGAATAACAAAATAACGAAAAGTAAAGAGATAAGAGAGAGGCACACGATTTTGAAGTGGTTCAGTTTCACACGTTGAAACCTACGTCCACTATTCTCGATTAATAATTTTTAGTACCTTTCTACGGATTACAAAAATTACCAACCCACTCGTATAATCAACACTATGATTATAACTCAAGGTGAGTATCGCTAAATACTCTATACTATCTTACGCTAATAAGAAAGTACAATATAACTCACACAAATTCCCGTTAAAGAATTGTAAGCTTATAATGATGTACTATTATCCAATAACGTATTTCACTCAAGCGATTGATAATAATTGATGCACGACTCTTTTAAAAACAAACTCTAAAAATAATAAATATTTGCTCAAAGGTTTGCTTTAAAACGATTTTGGAAAATCAACACTAGTAAATAATATAGTGCCGTGTAAATCCGTGTATTCGTCTTATTTGCAAATTGTATGTGAATGAGTATTTATAGTAGAAGAATCATAATAGATCTAAAACCCTAGTATAATATTTAATAAAGATACTTATCTTATCATAAAATAATATTTGCTAATCTTATAGAAATATCTTTATCTCAAAATATTATTTGGTTTATCTTATAGAAATATATTTATCTTGATATCTCAAAATATTGTTGTAAAGATATAGTAGAATCCTAGATTAGGTAAACTAAGGAAACAAACCTATGGAGGCCGAATCCTATAGCTCACGAAACCCTAGGAGCACGAATCCCTAGGTGGCACAAACTAGGTTTCACGAAACCCTAGATGGCTCAACCACTAGGTGGGCTAATTAGGTTAACAACAAATTGAGATAGAATATATTAGAAACCCTAGGTAGCATGACAACCCATAAGTTGTATTACTAACCAATAGAATCTCATAAATATATTCTCTAATAAAACTTTTGATAAATATAAAAATAAAACTCTTTCACTTTTGAAAACATTTCAAAACATTTTATTTCCAAAATCATGCATCAATATTTTATCATCCAAAGTCATAGACTAAAGCTATAACTTTTGAACATAAAATCTCTCGAATGGAATAGTTACCGAATGACGACCTATACTATCTAATCTTCACAAAGATCTTCAGTATACGGATCATCTCTTCATCTTGATCACAAAGACCCTCCATCTCGAGTCTTGTGTAGATTTATGTAGATCTTGTTTGAAGCGATTTTCCTTAAAGTTATGCCTGGTTAGCTATAACTTCCAAGTTCACTTCCAAAGTTATTCCTGAAGTTGTTATAACTTTGTCTCACAGACTTTATCAAAGTTATGCCTAACTTTGATCTTTCTTCTCATAATTGTTGCTAGCTATAATAAGACTAAAACACACAATTACACGCATATGATATATCGAGTAAAACATATTATTACGTAAACACATGTCATTATCAAAACTATCAAATTGGTCCAACACTACCTAAGTGACTTGAAACGTAGAAAGACAGTCCCAAAACGGGGACTATTCAAAAATTACTCCTAACGAGTAATTTTTGAACGGGTACTAAGTCAATATTAACACATGTAATAATTTTAACATACAAAACACATGTAATAACTAGCTACTAACAACAACAAAAATTTTATTATCAAATGATTAAGACGGAGGGCGAAATTATATTAACAACAACCAAAATTTCATTATCAAAAACAATAATGGCTACTATCCTACGTCAATTAAAGACAAACAAATAATTAAGACGGAAGGCGAAATTAAATTAACAACAAAAATTTCATTAACAAAAAAAATAATGGCTACTATCCTACGTCAATTAAAGACAAACAAATAATTAAGACGGAAGGCGAAATTAAATTAACAACAAAAATTTCATTAACAAAAAAAATAATGGCTACTATCCTACGTCAATTAAAGACAAACACATGATTAAGCGGAGGGCGAAATTAAAATAAAGATAAATATAGTACCTAAGGATGAAAATAAACAAAGAAAGCGGCGACGGCGACAAGCAGTGACGGCGACAAGTAGCGGCGGTCGACGGTCAGAGGTAGCTAGTGGTGGTCGTCGGATCTACAACAAACAACTAATAAGGAACATATAAATTAACAAAAGGAGAAAAGAGAGAGAATGAAATAGTTAATTAAACTTACCAAGGATGTGGTGGTCGGAAAGTGGTAGCCGGAGGTAGCCGGAGGAAGTTAGCCGGTGGTAGTTAGGTAGCCGGTGGTCGGAAAGTGGATTTAATTGATTTGGGGTTAGGTTTTTGGGGGAAAAAATGAATTGAGAGTGACGGAGTTCTTCGGGCGAATTTTTACATAATCAGATATATCCTGACGGAAATTCCGTCAGGAATCCGTCACCTTACCGAGTTTTCGAAAAAAATTCTGACGGAATTTCCGTCAGGACTATCTTTGACTGGTTTGGTCTTTGACTGTGTTATTATTATATACTGACGGAAATTCCGTCAGTAATATCCCATTTTACTGACTGAATTTCCGTCAGTGGCTGTGTTTACTGACGGAAATTCCGTCAGTATCCGTCTGTGAATTTTGCCGCCATTGACTAAGTCAACGCGCCATTTTCTATTGATGGGTACTAACGGATAATCCGTCAGTTTTATTTTTCCGTCAGTAGTCCGTCAGTGATAATAAATTACTGACGGGATTTTTTTTCCGTCAGAAAAACCGTCAGTTTCCCGAGATATCCTTGTAGTGACAAGGTTTTTTGGGACCCCATCCAGCTTCACCACATTCTTCCCATAAGCTGTCGCTAGTTTAATATTGTTCCACGTATGCTTCATAGGAATGAAGTGAGCTGACTTGGTTAACCGATCAACGATCACCCAAATCATATTATTACCCTTTGGAGTCTTTGGGAGTCCCACTATAAAATTCGTCGATATTGACGTACTCCCATTTTCACTCCGGAACCTCAAGAGATTGAATCTTACCTTGCGGTCTTCCCTGTCCTCCCATAACTCGCTGAAACGCCAAACATCTAGCCACAAAGTCTGCCACCTCTCTCTTCATCCCAGGCCACCAAAAGGTCTTCTTGAGGTCCTTGTACAACTTATCTCCACCCGGATATACCGAATAAGGACAACAATGTGCCTCGGTCATAATCAATTTCCTCAACTCGGCATCACTAGGCACACACCACTGACCCTCAAATCTAACACTCTCATCCGAATGAATTGAATATTTAGGGGTACTACCCTCCTCTACCCCTTTCCTCTACTACTGAATCAACATTCATGCTTCTAACCGCCTCCTTAGTGGGCCGCGGTTGAATAGTCGCTGCTTACCAACTCTCCCTTTTTTCAAGCGCTAGTGCTTCTTCTTTTACTGGCGTTTGCCGCTTGTGTCTATTCCACTACATGCTTCAGATGTTCAATTGGGCCTCCCATTTATTCTCCAAATATGAGTCAACACCCTTAATACGCCCACTAAATTGAGCGCTAAGAGAGCGAGAATATATAAGAGAAAGAAACCATCCTTATCAATCTGCATAATCAGAAGAGTTGATAATCATTTATAACAATCTCACCACGTTCTTTTTTACGCTCTAAAATTATAAGACAACTCATTATGTATGTAAGTTAATGAATAATCTATAAGTATAAATGAGAATTCTTATTATTTAAATTGTGGTGGTCTAACATTAATCTACATCGTAAGTACGTTGTGAACTTATACTTTCCCATAACCTCTCACCCCTTTTCCTCGGTTTGGTTTTCTGCTGCCACCTCCTCATAAGCGTTGGCTTGGTCTTTTGCCAGTCATTGTCTCCTGCTTTCCCCTTTGTCCTCTGATCTACTTCTCCTCACTCTGCCTTTTGATTTTCTTGTAGTTGGCCCCCTCCGTATAATTGGGTTAAAATCAATGTTCATGCAGCCTTCTCTCCCTCCTCCGCTTTAGTAGTTTGGGGTTTGTCGTTAAGAATAGTGTTAGTTCGTGGGTTAAGGGTTGGTCCACTTGGTTGACTGGCCCAATCCTTTCAGTCCATTGATAAATGTGTGGTGGCCTCTGATTATATTAATGTTGTTTTTTTATTCAAATGAGCACAGAATGTCACGGGTGAGAATCAAACCCCCAATTTCATGATTGTATTAAAGTTGTGAAAGCCCTTTGCGAGCTGTGCTCCTTTTGCTATCATTATCCTTAAGTGTATGGAACAATGAAAGGTATCACCTCATTTGAAGATCGTGTTTGAGAAGAGATCGGCCAACAAAGTTACCAATTTAATTGCTAGTTTTTCTATCAAAGAAATCAGTACTAGGAATGATTGTTTTAGTAGAGATTTGGCCCCACTCTTTGTATTTGATTATTGTATGTCGGACTTTGTATCGGTTTGCGCGCCACTTAAGACCCTCCCCTTGATGTAACTTGAACTCTCTCTTCTATTGATTTAAATAGTCCTTTATCCGAAGAAAAAAAACATTTTATAGAATATTTATAGCCAGCGGATTAGTTACTTGATCAATCACGTACCGATTGCTGCTTCTTTTGTAGCATTGTCTTTGGTTATTCTTTGATAGATTTTTTTTAATTTATAAATTTTCATTTAAGACGGGTCGACCCGTCTTAAGCTTAAAACGGGCCAAATAGTTAAAATAACACAAAAGTAGTGTTACTAAAATACCAACAAAATAATTGTCTTATCTAAATAAATAGTGTAATATTTAACCCGTTTTACTTTTAAGACGAATACACCTTATGAGAGACGAATAGTTTTTAATTATTCCAAAGTACTCAATGTTCAGTTTTCAACTTCGTATTAGTATAGCACAAGTGCACAACACAAGCACAAGCACAAGCACAAGCACAAGCTTCCAAATGTATGATAAGATTAAACTAACTACTATACAAAACACAAGCTTCTAAAAAATATGACATGACAACGCATTTTATGGAACATTATGTCATGAAAATTGCTGCATTTTCTACTTATTCAATACCCAATTATATATCGATCAGTGCTATACTAATATATAAATTATTACTAGTAGAAGAACAACATACGATGCTAGCGCTTAGCTTGGACTACCAATGACTTAAATAATTAGGAGAAAGATTAGGGAATCCAATGCAAACCTCTACAAATAAAATACTATAAAATATTATTATTAATTTACAATAAGATTGATTAGGATGTCTTATATGGTCGGATTATCTAAATTAGTATGCACAGATAATCTGATTCTCTTTCCCGGAGAATTAGGGTTCCTTGGTTTATTGGGAAATAAACTAAAGTAGTGTTTTTTTGTACGTGTGATGTGTGCATATGTATGAGTTCTTTATTATTTTCTCTTTAAATTGTGTCACTCGTGTATTTTTGTAGTAGTATGAGTATTTTCTTTTCTTTTCTTTTCTTTTCTTTTTTAGGTGCAAGGCTTATTTAAAACACAAAAACTACAATAGGGTAGTATTCGAGAAATCAAAATTTGACGACTACCACCATTGATTATGTGGAAATAGGATTAATGTATTTTTTTTTTGTCAAAATCATGAAGTTCCTAGTAAAAACTAGTCAAAATCATGATTTCTTTCATTAAAAAAATAGTGTTTAGGTGCAAAACAATCGGGTTGAGATGAAAGTTATTATCCAAACCGGTGCTACGTAAGCTTTGAAAGTAGGTTCGTATTGAAGTCACTCACCCACTTACCAATTAATAACCTCTAGGAAAAAGGATATAATATAAGTCACAAAATAGTTCGGTGATTTAAAACATGCATAAACGTCTCGGGGTTAAATCATAAAGGAAAAAAAATAATTGGTATTGTTGAAAAGTCACTACATTAGTGAGCGACTTTGCTCCAACCTCATTTTTTTCTATGTTTTCTATTTATTTATAAGTTACTACGGTCGTTAAGCTGTCGAACAATTTAATTCGAGTCACACTGCTTCGTACATACCTATCTTACATGGATCAATTTTATGTAATTTCTTTCATATGATTCCCTTTTCTTAATTTCTTTGGCTATTCAACACCTTTTAATACAAGAAAAATCCATTGTCATTGGAGAAACAAGGAGTTATTAATGTATTATAAAGATCAAGTAATGCGTGTGGAAAATTTGGTTGACATATGCTGCGAATAGAAGCATATTCATAATAGCGGATAATGTTAGAAAGAAAATACAATAATAGATTTTAGCAAAAGGTTTCACTATCAAATTGAATTAATAAAATTAGGAGATTATAGAATGACTAGAAAGCTTTCATGTATAAATTGAATATGCTAATACAGGACGCTACTATTAGCAACATATTCGAAAATAATAGATTATGACCAATATGCAGGGGCGTCTAAGGCCCTAGGCAACCACGGGCGGCGCAACCGAGCCTCCTATTCTGGCTACCGATTTTGCAAGCTCTATTTGAGATGATAGTTCAATACAAATCTCGACGTATAATATATTTGTCTATTCATTTATATTTAGGGCCTCAATTTTTTTGTGGTGCAGCGGCCTCTATTTACTATAAGACGTCCCTGTCAATATGTTATCAAAATATGCCGTTTACCAAACAAATGAAAATAGTATATTAATTAGTTAATCAACAATTAGACAATTTAGCCTCGAATTTACTAACTTCGCCTAATATATTATATTGATTACTAAACAAGTTAGACATTCATAAACTACTCGACCATACAAATATAAATAGTAGGCTTCATACATATATGATCATTTGACGGAATCACGGCCGGGTTACATACTTACAATTTACAACAATGAAGCGTACAAGCTCCATTACTTACATATATAGGACTATAGGAGTACTGAACCCCAACTCTCCTACTAGAGTACTAATACATGTACAATGTTGTAAAATTATGTACTTTTTATCTATAATATATTCACTATGTTTCGATAATTGTTATCCTTTTATTTTGCACAAAGACCCTGGAAAGAGTGAGAACCATTTGTGGTTTCATTTAACGAATGACAAGTGGACAATAGTCCATTAGAGCATCTCCAATGGTTGAGTAAAAGGATTTGCTTACAAATAAAAAAGATTTCAAGCTATTTGCTTAACCATTGAAGTGCTCCACATAGACTAGCTTAAGTTGAGCAAGTAGCTCCATACAGTTATTTGCTTGAATTGACCCATATGAGTAACATAACCAATAGAAAATAGATGACTTTATTAAGTGGGTCAACTCAAGTTAGTTATATATTGTATAAACTATTGTAGGAAATTGTAGCTTGAAATGGTTGTAGCTTAAACAAAAATATGTGTGAAAGGTAAGCTAGTAGCTACTAGCTTAACATTGGAGATGCTCTTAGAGCATCTCCAATAGTAAGCTAGTTGCAACTAGCTTACCTTTGACATATCACTTTTTTAAGCTATAACCATTTCAAGCTACAATTTCCTCCAAAGGTTTATACAATTTACATCTAGCTTGAGTTGACCCGCTTAATAAACTCATTTATTTCCTATTGGTTATGCTTCTTATGTGGGTCCATTTAAGCTAATAGCTCCATAGAGCTACTTGCTCAACTTAATCTAGTCTATGTGGATCACTCCAATAGTTAAGCAAGTAGCTTAAAATCTTTTTTATTTGCAAGCAAGTCCTTTTACCCAACCATTGGAGATGATCTTAAATGATCAAATTACTCATAAAAAATCATCCAGATATAAAAATGATAATAATTAACTGGGACACTCTAAAAAGAAATAACATAATAATCGATGAGTTGGAGGGAGTAAACCGTTTATATCTAAAATTCCGACAAATTACTAGTAGAATTTACGAGTATCACAGCATTCGTAAAGGTCCAAATGAATGACGACAAATTTGGTTGATTAATTAATTTAAGTGATCAACCAGTTGTATCAAAGTAAAGATCAAGATCTGAGCTTAGACAGGCCATGCTCGTCATGTAGTCATGTGTATATGTTTGTACACCTAATAATTGAGCTGTGGTTAGGTTACTTACACACGTAGTAACTTAATTAGGATTCTTCATCCTCGATTAAAATTAACTGTCACTTTAGATTTACTTTTCCATGTAAAGGTAACTACAACTTCTTATAAAAATATATCTATATTCAATTACTTAATTACTTAGACTAAGAAATTATCAATATAGTAAAAATAATGGTCAAACACATAAGAAAGACTAAGTCAATCAAATATATAATAAGGTAGAGTAAAGTAACCAATTTAAGGTGGTTTTGTTTGTTTAATTAATGTAATGAATAAGATTAAGCAAATAACTAAATATGTGAGTTCATATAATTTAAATGTCTTGGGTCAAGCACAAATCCGCAACTTAATACTAATTGATCATTGAAATCCAGTTCTAATTGATTATCCTAACTACCTTAGCTTATCGTGAATAATAATATTCCAATTCTCATTAAGATCTATACAATAATATAAAAAGGGTAGATTGAGTATTTAATTTACTGCCACATGGCTGCGCCTAATGAACTAACATATGCACTTCTAAAAAATTTCCCTAAACCTTGACTAAAAACCATTTAATCTTTGGGTGATTCATCTCCCACTTTTTTAATCTTACACTTATTTAATATTGACCGTTTTTATTGCTATATTGTCTACTAATCTCCCTAAGAGTTACTACCTCCATTCAACTCCACATTGTAGTTTTCTATTTTTGACACTATTCACAAGTCGGAAGAATCTTTCAATTTCCGGCTAATGCATAAGAGAAAATATATTCATGTGGGATCTTGTTTGATTCGTCTTTAAGAGTATATTAAAAATATCTAACTTGTATAATTTTTGCAAATACGTAGCGAACTATATTTACGATGCAAAATGCGCGTTGGCAAACGTGAAAAAAGATAAGTGTAGTGTGGAGTTGAATGGAGGGAGTATGTTATAGAGTAAATACAAGCTTTATATATAAGTACACATCTAAATCCAGTCATTCATTCATGTGAAGTTTTCTACGTGCATTGTTTAATTTTATTGTTTTACGGAGTAAATCTTAATCATTTTTTTTATTTTTCATTATATTTTCTATCTGCATTTTTTATTGTCACTTTGGTTTTTCTTGATGACATAGGAGGACAATACAGTAGAATAAAGGAAGGCGGCACCGTCTACTATCTATGTTGCCGCATTACTTATTACAGAGTACGCATTTTTCTTTTGATTCGGAAAGTTACATGCTTAGCAAATTATTTGTGTGTATATATGATAATTGAAGATTGATCATTAACTTATAGTGTTCATTGATTTTTAGATATTTTGCTTAGGAAATTATTATTTGTTTATTTTTTATATAAAGAATTATATAGAGTATATTTATTATATATAAACTTCATCAATTTTTGATTTTGTGAGTAAAAGTGCAGGTCATTCATTCATGGAGTGTAAGAATTGATATTTGAATTGATAATACTAAAAGTGGGAATCTGACCTTCCATCTTCGGCCGGCTATGTTCATAATGTTTGGACACGCATGATAGCTTTGTTATGGTGTAGATTAGATAAGGTGACTAAATTTGCTAAGAATTTTAAGACAAGGATTCTTTTGTAATGTTTGTTGTAATGCTAATATTTTTAAGACATGTTTTCTATGTTTAATGTAATTACTACGGTCTACGGAGTAGTATGGGGTATTATTTTGAGTCCTAAAAGATGTAGAGATAAAGCTATGGATTGCATAGAAATATAACATAATGGTGAAGAATGACCGAATTGGTGATTAGGTGATGAAAGAGTCAGCATTATTATGAATTAAACCCTGAAGTACTGATAAGTTTCCGTTACGGTTTGATGCACATATAGGCAATAAGGCGATTTGGATTTGACTGAAGTTATTTCCATTACGCTAATATATGATTCTCAGACTTCGATCACAAAATTGTGAATTCGCTGCATAATAAAACTGATGAATAACAATGAAAACAGAAGAAACAAATAAATACAACCTTTCATATATACATCACATGCACAAATATGGAGACGAGATAGCCCAATAATCCAATATACGGGATACATTGGAAAAATAGTGCTAAAGCACGTGTACCCAACTAATCGCTAAATCTGGCTTAAGACGGCCGCTATTTGTTTTAAGCTTAAGACATGTCAATACTACTACATAGTGGTAATAATGACAACTTTTGGTATCTTATACCCGTCTTAAATGAGAATTTGTGGTAATTAAAATCCTCTTTTACAATCACTACTAAACGTTTTGTTTGACAATATAAAACATAATAACCTCCACAATTCAATTAAGAATTTTATATAAAATACTTGTATAAAATATGATCTTATAAAGCATTGTCTTTAAGTATGTATAAATATGCTACATAACTCTTTTAATAGATTATCGGATAGTGACACCCCAATATCGAGCATTATACACATTCAAAAGAAACTTAGTACATTGTAAATCACTTAACTCCAGTTTGTCAAAGATGGTTCCAGACTCACCCAATTAACGAAGTCCGTGAATTTTCACGGGCTATAAAACTAGTTAACTAATTAAAACGTATCCCGTTCTTAACTAGCCCTAACTGTTAAACAACCTTAATAATTTAGTTCAAGGTTTATTCTAACAATAGCAATAATGAGGAATAATTCAATAAGCGATAAATATAGCACATACAATCCATCTCTACTATAAATATATGTTATTTGCTTCTAAGTATCAATATTAACGAATCCCGTTCAATATTGATCTCTAGTTATTGTTACTGATGTAAAGTTAATCAATAAATCATATTCAATTAACAATACTAAAAATAGAACCCGATAAAATAGATAACTAGCTGGTCACCTAGCAAACAATCGTTCGACAACATTCATATAATAAAGAGCAAAAAAAATATACAATAGTCAAGATAAGGATTAGAACTTTTAAAATCAAAATTGAATGGTAAGTAGTGCTTCATTGTATTCAACTAAGAGGAGAGGATTAGTCCCTCATACTAGATCTATAATTATTATGTTTTTCTAAGAAAAGTATAAACTGTATTTCTAAATGCTAATTAATAACCATCAATCTTTTATAGGTTTTAGGTAATTAATAAGATTAGAAAATATGAAATAATAATACTAATAATAATCGGAACAAACCGAGTAGAAGAGCATAACATTTATACATTTTCCATCATTATTAATTACGGATGTCGTTGCCAATTTGCCGACTGAAGCATTCGTCAAATTTTTTGGGAAAAAAGACTCCGGAGTATATGTCTAGTGAAATCTGAAAATCCTATGATTATGACAACCTAAATTGCTACTCGTAATTGAAACATTATACTTCCTCCGTCTCAAACTTGTTTTTACCTTTTATATGAATATATATTTTAATTAAAAGTTCAAAGTATTCTACTTAAAACTAGAAACTAGAAAAAAACTTCACCCCTTTAACCTCTCTACCAAGGCAACTATATGTCTATATATTCATAGTAATAACTTATTTTCACCAAGTAGTTTTTACGCACGTTAGCTCCCATGCATTCACATACTTAATTCGTACTCAACCCTACATAAAAAAAAGGTCTTAAATATCCGTCGTAAGTTTTTAATGGGTCAATTTACAAACTTGGTTAGATAAGACAAAGTATAAAGAATACCAAATAACTTATCTTTTTTCTACTCAAGTGTATAATATATACTTGATCCGTTACAAATTTACGACCGATAAACCCTCTAATTTGTGACAAAAGAGCATAGAAAGAGCATCGTTTCACATGAATGGCTCCCAACTTAATACGGACGTTAGCTCCCATGCATTCATACATAACTTACCTAATCTGAGGGTCCTACCTATCATATCACGGACAGCATCGTATAAATTAAACAAGATAAAGTAGCGAGCCTAGATCACTGTAATTTCTTTCTTTATAATTTTACCTTTTCAAGTTTCTTTTCCTGATTATCGATGTTGTAATTATGATTTAATCATGCTATTGATAAGACTACCGTATAAAGTCATCTTTCTTTTCTAACACTTTTCATCACCTTTTCTTAATCACACGTACACAGTTCATTCCAGTGTCACTCCATTCTATGCCTTTCTACTTTCTGTTTTTCCTTACAATAACAAACATCCTACACAAAGTGATGAATCATGTAATTTGGCAAAAGCCAAAGCTCCCCTTCAAAACTGATGCTTTTATTTGTAGAAACAAGTTTAGGAGTAAACTATGGAGTAGTAAATTATCATGTCAATGCATATATTATACCCATATTAATTAAAGTATGAAAAAAGTACTTCAAATATATATTAATTAAATTAAACTAGTTTTTATATCGAAACTTCCAAAAAAAGTTTATTTTTTCATCGAGATATATTTGTGATGGAAATAATGTTGGTTTATTTTTCCACCGTAGCCACTCATATAGGTAGGATTTTCATTTAAAAGTTGTATGAAATTATTTATCGTCCAAAAAAAATTATGTTACAAAATACTTTCTCCGTTCTATTAGATTGTTTACGTTTGCTTTATACACGTATAGTAATCCTCGTTTTCTTTTGTTTCCTATCTATCTATGCTATATATATATATATATATATATATATATATATATATATATATATATATATATATATATATATATATTAAATCTTGAAACCAAGGGACTTCCATGTAATTAAATAAAGTTACACAAATTAGTTATATTATATAGTTTTTAATCAATAGCGCTGTGTGATAGACCTGATCAAGGGATTTCAATGTAAATATTATATAATTTTGGTTGAACTATAAATTTAGAAAATATCAAAATAGGGTGATTTTTCTTAAAATAACCATGCATGCCCCACTTATGGTATTAATTAGTAGCATTAGAATATAGCTTAAATTAAAAATTATAATTATTTAACTTACTCAAAATATTTTGGAAACTGTCAAAAGGTAAATAAATAGAGCTAGGTTTTCAAAAGATATAATATTGCATATATGTAATATATTTATATAAATATATGAGCCTCTTAAAATTTCATCTGTACTCAAATTGCATGTTTAGTCATCAGCTAATCAAATTATAGTAATCACTTAGTTCAATAGTCAAAGTAACAATATTAGAACCGGGAGTAATGAAAGTAATAGAACAATAACGAGAGTAGTGAAATTTTCAATATTAATACGACATTAGTGAAAGTATCAATAATTACGGTGAGAGTAGTGAAAGTTATAATAATTACAATGGGAGTAGTGTGAAAGTAACAGTAGTAATAACGAATGTAATAAAAGAAACAATACTAACCATAAAAAAAGTATATATGAACAATTAGCCGACCAATTGATTAAAGTAAAATATTAATAGTGAGAGTAATGAATTGTCTAATAATTTATTTTATCATAAATTTAAGATGTCTCATAAGAAAATATATGGATGTTAATATAAATTTATGAGCTATGCAACTTTAAAGTATATTTAATTAAAATAAATTTTAATGATAAATATAGGTAGCCCGGACGGAGCCGAGCACCAATACTATGGTTACATATTACTAATAAAAATATGAAAATTTGATATTCATAATGTACTCGGTAAAACAATTTAAATAAGATCTCCCATATCTATCTTCTATTCTATATTGAAAGTTAAATTAAAAATTCTCAAAATTTATGAATGGTGCACAAAAGCAAACGTAAACAATGTAACGGAGGAAGTAAAGTATATTAAAATTATTATGTAGCAACTTAAGTATTTACACTTTGTGCTTTTCTTTCGGAATCATCATTTATAAGCAACAACCAATTTTTCAAGCTCAATCGTCTATCCTATATTATTTCTGTCCCATTGAATGATTTACGTTTACATTATTTTATAAGGGAAAAATAAAGTAAATGTGAACTGTTGACCGAAACGGAGGCTAGGGAGTATATATACACGACACTCATGATTTTATAACCGAATGTCTAATTAAATGAAGGGAAGCAAATCCGCTTCATAAGCCCGAAAATGTTCCAGCGTAAAAGTAATTAACAATAGAGGGAGAAGCCCTTAGCTTATAAAGTGCTAAAGTCTCTTCTATTTTAACAATGTGAGACACTCATATGTATGACTTATTAAATTTCTTCAAACTCCCACTCACATGTGAGTCCCATTTAAACCAAACAGGAGCCATCAACGTATGAAATTGTCTCCAACTACAAACACGCCAGCTCAGACTAGGCCAAGTAATTAAGAGGTACACAAAGGTGAAGCAAGCTTTAAACTAAACTGAAGCTAGCCATCGATGGATGAACTTTTTCTCTGACTGCAAACAAGCATGCATGGACTAGGTCAGGTAAGACGTACACAAAGCCTCACCCATCTAGCGAATAAAGACCTAGTTTTTCATCATACCCAGGTCTTTACCCATAAGCTCTGATACCATATTAAATCATGCAAAAAGATATGTGCCACACCCAAAGGGAGGAGAGAGAGTCTGTATCATGAGACCATGGGGGTTCCACTCTAAATTTAATTGCAATAGAAGGAGTAGCCCAAAAGCTTATATAGTGTAATTCTCTCCTCTTTTATCAATTTGGGACATTTACCTGTAGGACTTATTGAGTTTTTCGCGATAGAATAGGGGTAACCCATATTTTTTTCAAGTGTCTTACAGTAAGAATAATAAGATCGATGCATAATGTTATTTGTTAACACTTATCGCAAGTAGACATTGCAAAATAAATCGTACCCGAATATGAAAAACCGATCAAAAATATATGTATAATTAATCGACCGAACATCTGATATGGTCGAGTAACTACAATAGTACCTGGAACCTAACTCAATCCGAAGCGAATCAAAATTGAACGAAATTCAATAATAACAGAATGATACCCAACTTGTATATATCCACTTCGATAAGAGCTTAATCAACCAAAAAATCTGAATTAGAAATGTTAATTTTTTCCCATAAGAAAACTCATATTTTTGGTGTTTTTTCACTAATTCTTTGTTTATTAATGGTATGATAAATTATTATATTCAAATGAAACTTATAAGGTACATTTAATTTATTTTGTTGTTACCATTAACTGACAAAAATTATGACCAGAAACTCAACCGAACTTATGTAGACCCGATCTAAACCGCACCTGGCTCGAAATATTACAAACCGATTAATGTGGCTAACCAAATTGAACCCAATTGAAATCGAATTGAAACTGAAACTAACGTCAAACTAGTTTATATCGAACTTATTTAACCCAATCTGAAACCGAACCGATGGACTAATTTGTTAGGTCTGACTACAAGCTAAGTACGCTAGTGAAATATTCATAATCATCTACTAAACATACTTAAATAATAGCAAAGGAAATATGGGCTAATCGACATAGAAAAATGAAGTATGAACTCCCTTCAATTCGTTCTATTCACTTGTTTACCTCTGCTTTTGCCACAGAGACCAAGGAAAGAGTAAGATATCATTTGCGGTTCTACTTAAAGAATAGCCAATGGATAATAATATTATTGGGGGATTGACTTACTCATAGAAAACCTTCATAATATACAATGGTAAACAAATGAATGAGACACCCTAAATAAATAACCGGAACGAAGAGAGTATTATGTAGAATCCCCTTATACTAAAACCATAAGTCTATCCAATTAGTTTTCCCTCCAAAATACACACACTAAATAAGAAAACAAAATGAAGAGTTATCTTATCATAATATAATCTTTTATTATGATATAATTTTTCATTAAATTATAAATTTTTTATTAAATTAAAATTGTAATATTTTTATTATTAAGATACAAAAAATAATATTTTCATTAAAATATATACTATACTCCATATAGATGATAATTATAAACTATTATTAATAGCTTCATAACCACGAAAATGGTTAAATTAATTTGTAAAATTTGTAAAATGACACAATTTGATTATTGTTTAAAAAAAAAATTGTTTTCATTAAAATATCAAAATTATATCATCAATTGTTTGATTAGTTCTATCTTTTTAATTATTTTTATGAAATTAAAATGTGTTGAGGATGAGAAATCTAATAAAAAAAATTTGCTTTCCGTTTTAAAATATATAAGTGTAGTACACTTAAAAGTAAGCTCTATGAATATCGTGCATTGCATGGGGTCTACGCTTTCATGAGAGATAACTTAAATGACTAATTATGAATAATGCAATTTAAATACTTTAGTGAGAAATAAATTGATACTTCTCCGTTCAAATTTAATTATTTAGTATAAATAATTTCTCCAAATCGCACACATAACCCACAATACAAAAATTATTCAATTAACCTCACAAGTGTATAAATTATTGGCATTACTGAATTATACTCCCTCCATTTTAAAAACTTTTCTACATTTGCATTTTGGAACATTCACAAAATATTCTACTTTCCTTTATTCGGACAATGACAAGGTGCCACTAAATGTTACTTATCTTCGTATAACCCTAACTAAAACATGAATCAAATTGTTAAAAATTAATACTTAATTAAATTTTGGCCTAAAATAACGCAATTTCAACGTTCTCTTCTTCTTGACTAGCCCTCTTTGCCACACTAGCGCTTCAGTCATAGTTGTCCATGGATCAGATGTTCCTATATTCTATAGCTACCCATATATGCAAATCACAAGTAAAGCAAATTGTTCAAAATCAGGATATTAAACAGAATATTGGAATAATTTTTAAAATTTCGTTCTATAATAATGTTAATATCAACTGTAATAATTTGATAGGATGACGACAAGGATGAAACCGGATTGTAAAACATCGACGACGTTTTAGAAAACATCGACGACGTTTTTCATAAAAAAGACGATAATTGCCCTTTTGCTTTCTCTCTCTAAAACAAAACTCTCTCAAATTCAAAACCCCCAAACACACTCACCTTACCCTCTCCCACACCCCCACCGCCCCCACCGCCACCACTGCCACCAGTAGCCCGCCACCCCGCCACCCGCCGTCCCCCACCACCGTGCCTGCCGCCCCTGCCGTCCCTGCCGTCCCCAAAAGGTATGTTTTTCTTCTTAATTTTTTTGTTTTGTTTTGTAGATCTCGTTATATTATTGTAGTTTAATTTGTTAGAATTTGTTTGTTGTTAGTTAGTTTTTGTTTTCAATTAAACTTGTAGTTATTAGGTTGTTATTTGTATGAGATTGTATTGGGTTTGTTTTAATTTGTTTGTTGTTATAAAGTTGTTGTAATTTGTATTGTGTTAGTTTATAATTATTTCATAGTATGTTTTTTTTGTTCTTGTTAGATTTGTTGTAAAATCAATTTGTTAGTAATTAGTTGTTAGTAATTTGTTGTTAGTAATTTGTTGTTAATAATTTGTATAGATTTGTATGAATAATTGGTATAAAGATAGAAATTATGAAATTTAATTCCGATTTCTTGTTGTTAGTTTGAAATTTGGAGGAAAAAAAAATTTTCCCCCATGGTTGGACAACCAAATCACACGTCCAACCATGGGGGAAAAAATTTTTTCCCCCAAGTTCCACCATGGTGGGACGTGTGGTTTGGTTGTCCTACCATGGTGGGATTAAATTTCTGGAAATCCACCATGGCTGGACAACCAGATCCAACGTCCCACCATGGTAGAAATTCCAGAATTTTCATCCCACCATGGTGGGACGTGTGATCTAGTTGTCCAGCCATGGTGGGATTTCCAGAATTTAAATCCTACCATGGTTTGAATTTTTTGATTAAAAGTCCGTCCATGGTTAACCCAAATTTTTTTTTAGTTTGTTAATTAAGTTGATTAATTTAATTATTTCGATGCTAATATGTTTTTGGAATATTATTAACGCTTATTTGCATGTTTTAATTGTGTAAATGCAGATGGGTGATCGAGGAAAGAGCGTTATGGTTCCCGAAGATCGTACGGTGAACCGTAGAGTCACGGCTTCAAAGCGTCGTATTGTTTTTCGGTGTAGTAGAGCTAATCCCGTTAGTAGCGGTATTTCTGACATGGAGAGGTCGGAGGAGGTAGGAGGTAGTGTTCCTCAGATTGTTCATGGTCACGAGGAAGCGGAAGATGATATTGTTGACGAGGGTTTGGTGGACACCGAGTCTGAGGGCGAGGAGGATATTGTTCAGCGGTCCGTACCTTTATCGAGATTGGAGGTACCGTTGTCTCAGAGGTTAGCTCGGGACTCCTTTGGTCGCTATCCTAGGTTGGATGATGGTTCGCAGAGGGAGCCGCGGAAGAAGCCGCGCAGCGATAGTGATTGGCTCCTTAGAGACCCAGTTTCTGGTGGGCCACGTAACATATCGGTGTTACGCAGTTTTGGGGGGCATGTGGCATATAGTAGTTGGATTGAGACCGAGGAGGCTAGGTCCTTTATTAAGTGTTACGAGAGGCTGAGTTATGTGGATGGGTTAGGGAGCATGGAGGTGCCGGTTGATGGTGTTAGGAGGTTTCAGCTGACTGGGTTGACTGGGTTGACGATGTGCTGCACGACAGCTTTGGATGAGAACCTTCTTAGCGCTTTCATAGAGAGGTGGCAGCCGGATACCAACACTTTTCATATGCCTTTCGGGGAGATCACTATTACGCTTCACGATGTGGAGGAGATTCTTGGGATCCGGCCTACTGGTACGAGGGTGTTTGTTCGAGGTACCTCCGTTGCCGGTTCTTCGAGGGAGGAGGCGGGGTTGAAGAGGGCCGTGGCAGGTTTTTTTTGGCAAACCTCCCGGAGAGGTGGCACCACCGTTATATAAGGGTGGTGGCTTGTTGGTGTCAGCTTTGAGGGCTCATATCAAGGAAGGGACTGAGCAGGACTCCCTAAGTGCTTATTTGATATTGTTGTTGGGACAGACTTTGTTTGTGGACAAGTCTGGTGATAGGGTGTCAGCTCAGTTGTTACCCTTACTTGATGATCTGAAGCAGGTTGGAGAGTATGCTTGGGGTGCCGCTTGTTTGGCATATCTGTACCGGCAGCTAGGCATGGCATCGCGACGGGAGGCTCGCGGTGTTAGTGGGTGTCTGCCCTTATTGCAGGCATGGATTTACGAGTACTTCCCCCAGTGTCGGCCACACGGGGGAGATTATTTGGAGGGCAGGCCACGGGTGGATGCTTGGAGGCACGTTCCTCGGTTTAAGGGCGACATTGACCATTTTCAGATGTGGCGTGTTAGGTTGGACGGGTTTACCAGGGAGCAGGTTAGATGGACGCCTTATTGGACGCGTATGCCGAGTTCTGCGAGATATTCTCGCTATTCCGGCTATATTCGATATCAGTCCATTGTTGAGCCGTACCAGCCTGATCGTTGTATGCGCCAGTTTGGGTACATTCAGACTATCCCGATGCCTATGCCTATCCCATGTACCGAGTACCGTCCAGCAAAGAACGGTTATAATGTGGAGTTTGGTCGGGAGCCCGATACGATGTGGGGCCACGAGACTTCCTTGGTGAACTTCAAGAGTCGGTCTCGACGAGCTACGATGCCTTTCGAGGTATCTCGAGACTATGAGAGATGGTACGATGATATTTCTCACCGATTCTATTTTCCACCATCGGACCGTCTTCATTTTATGCGTCCACCTTTCCACGCTTAGCCAGAGGTGTTTGACAGTTATCCCATATAGGACCTTACACTCTCTATGTGAAGGGGACGGCCGGATGTTCGTGGGGCCATTTCAGAGTCTTAAAACCTTTGAAATGTATGTAACTTACATAGAGGAGGAGTTTTATAGGCCTAATGGTTCTTCTTCCGAAGGATATTCAACTGATTAAGTGTTAATGAAATGTATTTAACGATGATTAATTGTTGGTTCTGCAAAAAATCGTTGTAATATTTATCAGTTTTTAATTAATGAATAAAGTTGTCAGTTGAGTTGTCACATCATGCTCAGAACTTTATTAAAGTCGTCAGTTGAGTTGTCACATCATGCTCAGAACTTTATTAAAGTCGTCAGTTGAGTTGTCACATCATGCTCAGAACTTTATTAAAGTCGTCAGTTGAGTTGTCACATCATGCTCAGAACTTTATTAAAGTCGTCAGTTGATTGTGAAACCACTTCCTCGTGATTGTGAAACCCTTTACCCTCGGCGGTGATTATGTTCCAAACTGCACCGCTATCGTCACCTTGCCGAGGGTAGTTCTGCACGGCTCGGATACGGAAAGTGCATCCACACTTCTTCGACCCACGACGCTTCTCAGGATTATCAATTGGAGGAGGTCTACCATACCTTGAACATCGAAAGTAAGATGCCAACAACCCGTCTTTTCTTCTGTTTTTTGCCCCATTATTTGCTTTAACCAAAGCAAAACCATGATCCATTGCAATCCTACTCGCCCAATTAAAGGCATCATCGCGGGTAACAAAACCTAACGTCGTTTCAAAAAACGGATTGTAATCGGTGTTATTATTCCCAAATTCCTCAAACGAGTCCTGTTCAATGCAAATACGTCGCTAATTAGACATTAAATAATTAATATATATTAGTAAAACATGATCTACATACGTAAAATGTTATTAATCATGACTATAAAAAAACGATATCATCTCACCATGGTTAGATGAAGAACTGGATGTCATAAACCATGGTCAAACCTCCATTTCACAAGTCTGACCATGGTGGGACTTGTGAACTGGAGGTCTGACCATGGTCAGACATCCATTTCACACGTCCCACCATGGTCAGACGTGTGAAATGGAGGTCTGACCATGGCCAGACATCCATTTCACACGTCTGACCATGGTTGGGACGTGTGAAATGGATGTCTGACCATGGTCAGACCTCCATTTCACACGTCCCACCATGGTCAGACGTGTGAAATGGATGTCTGGCCATGGTCCATGACATCCAGTTCTTCATCTAACCATGGTATTTTTTCCTAATTATTTTTTAAAAACCGCAATTGAATTTTAACTAACTAAGACGTTACGTAAATCAATTAAGTTAGATAAGTATAAACAAACAATTAACGGATTCCGGGAAAAAAAAAATTAACAAACGTAAAATTTGATTAATATGTGAACATACCGAAGAGTGTTCGTCCCCCATGATAAGCGATTTAAGAAAATTGTTGTTGTTGGATTTAGTCAAATTGTTGTTCTTGTACGATTTTAATTTTTTTAGTTGAATTTAGTTGTTTTGATTTTTAGAGAATTAGAGAAGAGAGAGATAAGAGAGATAGAGAGTATAATTCATTAAGGGCATTATCGTCTTTTTTATGAAAAACGTCGTCGATGTTTCCTAAAACGTCGTCGATGTTTACCAGGCGCCGGATGAAATGGTTCTCTTGTGAATGAGAACTGGATATGAAAAGTTGATTCGAACACATTTAACGTTACACTTTCTAGTGTTGCTACTAATTCTTAGAATAAAGGTGAAAAAAGATCTTCATAAGTGTCCACAAAATAACGTTACACTTTCTAGGGTGCAAACTGATGTCCAACTTTGTTAGAATAAAGGTGAAAAAATATCTTCATAAGTGTCTACAAAATATAATAGTATGGGACATTTTAGGATGGAGCCCAAGAGTAAATCTGTGAGGGCTTGGCCCAAAGAGGGCAATATCGTACTATAATGGAAATTAGACACCAACGCAGCAGATGCCCAACGCGAGATATTCACGCTTCCACATAACAAGTGGTATTAGAGCCCAAGGTCGAATTGGGCTAGGCACAAATTAAAGCATCGGGTCAAGACTTGAAGGGTGTCTTACATTATAAGGCGTGGAACTTTTATAGCTTGAGGGAGTGCTAATATGTTCACCAAAATGCGACATAGATCTCACGACGATGAGATAGGCTGTCCGGCCTAAAGACAATTGTCAGCGACCTGGCGAGGTCGGCTGGGGCTCAATGGAGGCAACAAAAGCGGTCCATGATAAGTCCAAAGGCGGTCTGGAGTGACGCACTGGATGCGGACCCGGTCCAGGGTAAATTGGATGCAGTGGATTGTGGTACGCATGTGTAACACAAGTCTCGTGAAAGGATACATGAACCCCGTGTAGGACACATGGTGTGTCAGGTAAGCGAAAGTTATCAAGACTTGGTGATGCAAGGTGTGTCTAGAAGTTTGGGCTGTAGGGTGTGAGGAGGTCCTCTATGGAGGTAAAGGTTCGAGTCAAGATGATGATCTTTGGTTTGAGGGCAGGATCGTTAGGGTGCAAACTGATGTTCTACATCGGTAGAATAAATGTGAATTAAGATCTTTATAAGTATCCACAAAATAGAATAGTATGAGCTCATTTGAGAAGGAGCTCAAGAGTAAATCCGTGAAGGTTTGGCTCAAAGCGGACAATATCGTACTATTATGGAAAGTGGATACCAACGCAGCAGATGCCCAACACGAGATATTCACACTTCCGCACAACAATGATTTTTGTTCCAATTTATCACTTTCTATAGTTAACAAACTCAACATTCTACCAATATTACCCTTATATTAATTAAATTTCAAAATATTCTCGTTGGAGTATTAGATATTTAAATTGAGCAATTTACATATACGTATAATCTTTGAGCAATTTACATATACGTAAACTAGATATCGATCCTTAAGAAATGTCACTCTACTTTTTCCAAAAATTTGTGGCAATCAATCATCACTTGCATATACGTATACCCTTCCTTAATTCATGTTATGAAGGGTGTGAGGCCATGCATAATTTGAGACATTTCATGAATGGCATATAGTCAAAGACCATTGTGTACAAAAGTAGTCCAAACAAGAAGAATACATGAATATAAAAACACAAAACCCAAGGATGTAAAGCTATAAGACAAGAAGAAAAACAATGTGATGTTACAATACAAGTCTACTATACTTAACATTCTGGGAACAAGTCACAAGCGCCTACAGTAGCTAATAGTCGCTTCTTCTCTCATGCACCTAATCTCTTCATATTTTCTATCCTTTTCATCACGAGACCAACTGATGATATATCACAATTATTGTGGCCCGCCATTTTTTCAACCATCCACGTCGTCTCGTAGAGACCATGAAATATAAAGAAAATATGAACACTTTCTTTTTTAATGGGTTACATGTAGACCTGGCAAATGGGTCAAACGGGTCGGGTTTGGGTCGGGTCAGTTTGGGTCGGGTCATCTCGGGTTTGCACAATCTTTCGGGTCGGGTCGGGTCGGGTCGGGTCACTTTCGGGTTTGGGTCAGTTTCGGGTTTGGGTCACTTCGGGTTTGGGCCATTTCGGGTATGGGTCATTTTGGGTCGGGACATTTTAGATTCATATCCGATTTATTAAGGCCATTTTAAGGTCAAAATGATCAAGTTAGTTTTCGAGTCAAGCCCGCGTCGAGCCAAACTCGCACGAGCCGACTTGGACCAAGCCGAGTTTGAGCTACACGTGGGCCGTCTCGTCCCATTATCACCCCTAATTACAATAAATTGGGTCATTTATGATCATTTCAAATTGGTTTGTCTGTAGGTCGGTGGTTTCGGGTCGGGTTATTTTGGGTCGGGTCTCTTTCGGGTCAGTGATGGTTCGGGTCGGGTCTGGGTCGGGTCGGGTCAATTCGGGTTTCGGGTCATCCTCGGGTCAGGTAATTCCGGGTCGCTTTCGGGTCTTGGGTCAGCCTTATCGGGTCGGGTTATTCGGGTCGGGTCAGTTTTGCCAGGTCTAGTTACATGTTAATAGTGAGTATATTTATACGAGAAGTAGTTAGAGCTGGACAGTGGTGCAGGCTAGCCTGCCCCATATTGGCCCGCCCCGCCCCACCAGGCCTCATCCCTTCTGGCCTGTCGGCCTACTATGCTGGTCCGTCCAACCCGCTCCCAAGCCATGCCCGAGCTCCATTCTCCCCGACCCACACCCCACCCCGCCCAACCCACACTGACCCGCACCCATTTTTGTCATTTTCCCCAAGCGGGCCGGTTCAGGGCCACAAATTCCCAACCCGGCATGCCCCAACCCACAACCCTCGGGCTTGCAGTGTGGGCTCGAACTCACTTCCCCCAACCCAGCCCGGCCTGGCCCGACCCGTGCTGGCCCGACCCACTGTCCAGGTATAGAAGGAGTACATTTAGCACAATGTAATAAAAATTGATATTTTATCATTGTACTATAGGATACATATGGACGATAATTACGAGGATAAGTTAATCTATGTTACTCTGACTCATTTTTAGGATCCGATAGTTTTCAATTTTTTTGTTATAAAATGTAGTATCGAGGTATTGTGTCTGGTCGAATACTTCAAGTGTCCAACACTTGACAAATGACCAAAGTGAATTGACCGAATAAACATAAAAGTTAAAAATTAGTTTTTGTTGATTTATTTAAACTTCTTTTGGTGTATTACGATTTCATTAATTTGAATTCACCGCATTCAATTTCCAACTAATAAATGCAGAAAAAAAAAGTCAAACCAACCTTTAAATTGGGATTGAAATTACGTTAATACGGAGTACTAAGAATTACCCCGTCCTTGTTGACATATCGAGGTAAAGCATCGACTCTAACCTGTCTATTATACTAGTGAATAACTAACTGTGAAAGTCTATGTGCTACATTATTAGTTAGTTTTCCTACCTATAAACGACCAATAAATTGAAACAAAATATTCACAAATAGCAATCATATCTTCGAGAATTAAATTAAAACTACTGTGGTCCTTCGTCTTCAAAGCATCGACAAGCACCTTGCAATCATTATCAACAATAATATTCAAGAACCCGCTTCTTCTTGCTTGCTTTAATCCTTCCAACATCGCTTCAGCTTCCGTTTCTCTAATATCCATCGTCCCACTTCCAAAGTCCGTCGATCCCCCATAAAACAACTCGTTCCCTATTCCGACACACAACACAAAGCCCTACTCCTTACTCCTTTACACATGCCACCACATGCAGCTTTACCACACCCTCGCTCTACAAGAAAACAGCGTTCAGGCGACCGAATTTGGCGACTGATTTTAGTCGCCAAAATGATTTGGCGACTGAAATTAGTCGCCAAGGCCCAGTCGCAGGCCTTAGTCGCCAAATAGAATTTGGACGACTGAAATCAGTCGCCAAATTTGGCGACTGACAAAAGCGTCGCCAAATTGCGAAAATAACGACTGAAATCAGTCGCCCAATTGGCGACTGTCTGCAAAAGTAGTCGCCAAATTGGCGACTGAAATCAGTCTCCTATTGACATTTTCAGCAGCCAAATTGGCGACTGCTCTTGCCCTTCAGTCGCCAATTTGGCGACCACTCTGGGTATTAGTCGCTAAATTGGCGACTGAAATCAGTCGCCATGTCAGAATAGATTTGCAAAAATACAGGGGGTTTGGCAACTGAAAATAGTCGCTATAAGAACATTTCAGTCGCCAAAACCCCTGTTTTTTTGCAAAAAAAATTCTGTTTTCATCCTGCCATTTCATTACCATACCATACCCTGCACGTACAATAGGAAACAACAACAATTTCACACATTTACAATAACACGATGAGAAACCAACACTCTCATATATAACATGAAAATCAAATCAAGTTTACAAATCTTGAAAAGGTTAAGAAATCCAAGTTTAAACATCACAAATAACAAGTTTCTAAACTAAAATCAAAAGCCAAGGAAACCCATTTCGGCTTCGGCTTGCAAACCGCCACCTCCATTTGCATCATCATGATCTCGCCGAAAGGGATTCGGACCTTGGTTGCAGTTGTTGAACAAGATTTCCATGACTTTAAACTTTTCTTTCATTTGCCGAACTTTTTCACCTCTTTCGGCGTTTCTTCTTCTTTTTTCATCTAGTTGGGCTTAGAGTTTACCTACGACTCCCGGCTCGTGTAAGTTTGTCTTGAGCTAGAAGGCATCCTAGCCCTTGGAGCTTGGTAGAATACATTCTTAGCCGAGCCAATTCCGTACACAGACCCCTTCTTGAAACCCTCAACCAAGTCGAACCAAATCTCATTATCGGGTTTCTCGGGTTGCTTTGCTTTCTCGGCCAAAAATGCATCCTACAAAATATAAACATTATGATTAACAATAGCTACAAAATAAGATAAACATTCAAAAAAATGAACTTATTGTACAAATAAAAAAATGGTTTGAAACTTACATATAGTTCATTGTCTTTCGGCTTAATCCAGTATCTTGTATCGTCTTGGAGTCGGGAATGGGTGTCAAGGAAGAGCTCCATAGCCGTGGGCATGTTACATTTTTTCTTCTTACCCTTCTAAAAGAAGAAAGACATGTATAAGAAGATTTTAATAATAAAAAGAATTTAAGTTATTTATAATTTTCAAATGGACAAAAAAGTGGATTAAAATGTAAACTTACACCCAAAACTAGGTCCAAGAAAGATCTAGATCCTCCGTGATGTGAAGGCTCAGCCGCTCCATCTTTCTTTCCTCCTCTTTTATTGATTGATACTTGGGCCGACTTAGCCATAAACTCCGGGGTTTCACGATATTTCAGCATTTTTTCATATGCACCACCTACAATTTAAATTTGTATTATAAAATATGATAAAATTGTATTAAATTATAACTATATACAAATAACAAAAGAAGTTAAATACCTCTCATATGTTCCGGCTCCTTCTTCCTCTTGACAACCTTATACATGTTGTCCTTTAACCGTCTTGTGCATGTCTCATTGTACCTTTCACGTACAATATACTCTAATCCTGTCGGCCAGTCAAATGTTTTCTACAAGTTTATAACGGTAAGTATTAGTAAAATAAATTATTGATTGAAAATTATAATAATATAACAAAATTGTTACAAAAATATACCCTAAATTTATTGAACCATTCCTCTTTTTGTGTGGGTGTAGCCTTTGTCCAACAAGTAGAAGCAACCCCCGTCATCTTCATCTTTGTACTTTGAGTTCAACCTCGTACAACCTTTTGAGCCGAAAACCTGAAAAAAAAAATATATATTATTAAGGACAAGTATGCATTTATGTTAAATAATGTTAAATAATTATAAAATAATAAATTAAAGACATTGGCCGTTGTCTTACCAAAAACCCGCGGGATCAAGTATCATCTTCCCGTCCGAGGTGAACTGGATCTCCGATGCCTGGTCAGATGACTCATCGTCATTGGTCGATTCCTCAACCACCGGACCCTGATCAATAACTTCTATATCCTCCTCGTCGACTGAAGAAATACTGTGGCGTCTATTAGAACCGCTGCCACGTTATCTACCTCGACCTCCCGCCATCTACAATTACACAAATATAATTGTTAAAAACTGTTAATAACATAAAATAAACATAGAAATAAAAACATAGAAATAATAAAAGCCTTTCAACTTAAAAAATATATATCTTTACCCAATTATTCATCATCATCATCACCATCTGATTCATTCTCATCATCACTATCACCACCACCATCACAGTCAACTTGACCATCACCATCCTCGTTTTCCAAATCCCCACCCTCTTTATTTTCATTCTCATAAATGATTTCATCAGGTGGAGATAACATAAACCTGCTAGATACTATTTCTTCTTGAAAAAAAGTTGTATCTACTTGTGAGCGTGCTTTTGTCTTAAAGATTGCACACCATTGCTTTTGATTTTTATCATTCTTCGTGCTTGGATAAGAAGCAAAATATATTTGATTGGCTTGATGTGCGATTATAAATGGATCATACTTTGACAATGTCCGGGTATGATTCACTTCAACGAGTTTATAACGTTCATGAACTTTCAAACCGGTCACAGAGTTATCCTTCCATTCACACTTAAATAAGACATTTTTATAAGAACGCTTACGCCCATTATAGCTCAACTCAAAGATATCCTCAACTATATCATAGTATTCATTGTCATCAAGAGAAGATAATAGTAACACCATAATTGCACCTCGCCTTATCTTTACCATAGTTGAATGTATGGAAATTAAATCCGTTGACCGAGTAACGATTCCACGTTTTAACCATTCGTGAAGGATCAAAGGCCAAAGTCCTTATCAAATCATCTTGGATATATAACTCAATTACATGGTTCCGAAACCATGCTGCAAATTGATCCTCATGGTTACTCCAAATATCATCTCTACTCACATTAGAAAATGCTTTAATGAAATCATTCACAAACTCCATTTCATATGACTCCAAAATCTCACAATTAGAAAGAATGTAAAGGTGAGCACGATCATATTCTTTGTCATCCAAATATCTTGTTCCCCCAATTGATGAACAACCCTCATCATCATGCATTTGGAAAAACTCGGGTAAACTTGTCTCAAGTTCATCTGCTTTATCAACACTCAAGTATTTTGCTTTGGTTTCTATATGTTTTTCAAAGTAAAGAGAGCAAAAGTTTTCATTCTCTTCCGTTAAATACGCATTGCATATAGAACCTTCAACCTGAGCTTTGTTACCAATTTTCTTCTTCACGTGATTACGAAACCTGTTCAATAATTGATGGGATTAATAATTATTAAGACTAGTATATAAATATTAAATTAATTATATAGTACGATAATAATTATAATTTAATTACTAGTTAGCTCTTGCCTTTCAAATGGATACATCCACCTATATTGGACGAGTCCTCCAACTTTGGCTTCGTAAGGCAAATGTATCGGTACATGCTCCATGGAATTAAAAAATGATGGAGGAAAGATCATCTCAAACTTACACAATAGCTCTGGTATTTTCTCCTTAAGACGAATTATGTCATCAACACATATTGAAGACGAACATAAATCTCGAAAAAATAGACTTATCTCAACAATTGCATTCCACACGGGAGTGGGGAGGAGATGTCTCAAAGATACAAGTAATGATCGTTCCATGAAGATATGACAATCATGACTTTTCAAAGCTTGCAACTTTAGCTCCTTCGTATCAACACATCGACTAAAATCGGATGCATATCTGTCAAGAAATTTTAACTTTCTTAACCACTCACATAATACCTTACTTTGAGCTTTGTCAAGTGTAAAAATAGATTTTGGCTTAGACTCATCGCTACGAATGTGAACTTTATTTCTTCAAGTCTTCTCGTGATTTAACAGTATCACAAGTCTTTCCCTTTACATCCATAATCGTGTGAATCAGTTGCTCAAAGAAGTTCTTTTCTATATGCATTACATCCAAATTGTGCCTAATTAATATCGTCTTCCAATAAAGAAGATCCCAAAAAATGCTTCTTTTAAACCAACCAATTTTCTTCTTTTTCAGCTCATCCATCTCTGCTTTAGTACAATCAATAGTACGTGCCAAATCACAAACCATATCCCACACCTTATCCCCCGTAAGTCGATCTGAAGCATGATTCCGCTCCACTTTACCTTTTCTGAAAGCTTTTTTGTTGCTCCAAAAGTCATGCCCCTCCGCTAAGAATTTTCTATGACAATCAAACCAACTCACTTTTCTAGAAAAAGGAAGTGAAAATGCTTTGCTTTGGTACATGCAACAAGGACATGCCTTTTTTTCCCGCGGTAGACCATCGAGATATCATACCGTAGGCGAGAAAATCATTAATGGTCCACAACAGTGAAGCTCTTAGTTGAAAATTTTGCTTTAGTGACACGTCATATGTTTGCACACCTACTTCCCACAATTGTTTGAATTCTTCCACCAAAGGTTGCAAATAAATATCTAAGGCGGTTTTTGGATTATCCGGACCAGGAATAATTAGTGACAAGAAGATGAATTTTTTTATCATACATAACCAAGGTGCATGGTATGTTGTATGGAGTGACCATTACGGGCCAAGAAGAGTACTTTTTACCATACTGACCGAATGGAGCAAAACCATCAGTACAAAGGCCAAGTCGCACATTACGGGGTTCCTCGGCAAAGTCGGGATAAAGCATATCAAACCGCTTCCATTCCTCTCCATCACTCAGATGACACATCTTTCCCGGAGTACAAGGATTTTCCATGTGTCATCTCATTTGCTCGGCAATGTTTTTGGTAGCAAACATTCTTTGAAGTCTAGGAGTTAGAGGAAAGTAAGTTACAGGGTTTTCAGATATTGGTTTCTTACTCTTTTCACCTCTTATTTTTTTTTTCATTATTTCCTTTTTTACCCTTCAAGATAATACTTCCCTTAATTGTCTTATATCTAGCTTTTTGACATTTCCTACACTTGTCAAGCAAGACATCATCCTTCCAAAAGAGCATACATCCATCGGGACATGCATCAATCTTGTAATGCGGAAGTTGTAGACCTTTCACTACTTTTTTGGTATTGTAGAATGATCGGGTCATGACATTATTATCGGGGATAACATCATCAAGCAAAGAAGCAATGTCATCAACACAATTAAATGACAAATTGTACTCACATTTCAAAGTTACTATCCTAGAGGCGGCTTCTAACAATGACATTTTGCTCCCTTCATATAATGGTTTTTCAGAAGCCTTTAACATGTCAAAAAAGGCTTTTGCTTGTGGGTGTGGTTCTTCTTCATTCATTGATATATGATAATTATTGAAAATATTAGACTCAGAGGCATCAACTACCATATCTCTTTATGGGTTCTCATTTTGTGGGATTTGAGATTGTTCGGGAAGTGAAAAATAAGATTCTCCATGAGAAATTCAATTGTAGTAGTTTGGACAAAACCCGTTTGTATAAAGATGTTCTTGAACCTCAATGTTGTCTTGTAGATATTTCATGTTTTTGCATTTTATACAAGGACACCTAAGTTTGTTTACTACTAAATCATACTCATCTTGTTGTTTAGCAAATTCAATAAACTCGGCATCCCTCTTTATAAATCTAGCGGTATGACGTCTTTTCTTATCAAATCTTTCTTCGTACATCCATGTACGTTCCAATCTCTTCATTTTAATCCAAACATTAACCCACACAACAATAATTACAAATAATCAAAACAATAATATTAATTATCAATTACTACCTCTACTAACATATCTATTATCAATAATAAACCAAACAACAATATTGTTAACATGGATATTAATTATACTAAAATTAACATATCACTAGTTAAACTACTATCATTCTAAATAATAACATTATCAACATGGATACTAAACAACTATCAAACTAATATTATCAACATGGATATTTGTTATTAACAATATACTAACATTACACTAAGCTATTAACATTACACAATACTTGACATTTTACTAATTAAATCAATAAGTTCGACATACAATAATAACATAATACATACACACTTTAATTATAAAATACTAACATTATACTCCCTCCGTCACAATTATTTATTTGCCTTTTGATTAAACAACCCTCAAAAAGAATTTAAAGGGCAAACAAATGAATAAGACGGAGGGAGTACTAACTAGTAATAAAACTCGTAATGGTGATCTAAGCAGTCGATCTCCTTCACCCTGTCACGCCCCATGACCCTCAACAACATCAATAGCTATCTATCAATACCTGCTTGATATTTATATGATATGACATAAATAGAGGTGGCATTACGGGCTAACGGGCCGACCCGTCGTGTTATCCCCATTTTTTTACCCGTCCAAGGCACGAGGTATGAGCCAGTCGTGTCGTGCCCATGCCAATTTTCGCATCCACAGTCCAGGCACGCGACCCATTATCGTGTTTGGGCCGTGCCGTGATTCGGGTGTAATCTTGCCAATCCTCTCGTGCCTATGTTTTCTTATTTCCTTTTTTAAAAAAAATATATAATCTAATGCCTATTTAATGCCCAAAATGGGCCATTTCATGCCTAAAGTCAGGCCGGAACGTGCTAGGCCCGTTGTGCATGGTACGGGTTGTGCCACTTCGTGGTCGGGTTGGGTCGTGCCTGGCACAGGCTTTCCTCCAAATCTTGAGTCGAGGCCTGTTAAAGGCACATTCGTGCCTTGCACGTGCCGGCCCGCATTCCTCACTCGGGTCGTCCACGTGCCAGGTCTGGGTCACCCGTTGTGCCTGGGTCCGAAATGCCATCTCTAAGATAGCAAAATAATTAACTAAAACTTTCGCATTTTTCATCGCTGAAACGGACCCTACCCGGTCCATACTGTCCATTCCTGTTTATCTCCGCTCATCCCCTGGTGGTGACCCTTCATTAATTTAAAATTTGGTCTGTGGCTGACCGACTACATACTTGGCCACTTGTGTATAAGAGAGAAGACGACGACGACATCTAAATAGAGAAAAAAATATATACTACTCTACTTTTATCATTTAGCTTTCACGGTAGTATTATTTTTGGTGTTTTCCTTGAGAAGAAGATCAAAACAAAACACTCACAAGAGTTTCATCATTTTGCTTGGTTTGTTTAGAGAAAGCATCAAAAATATAGTATAAATAAACTATGCATTTTTGCTTTGTTACAGTTTGGGGTTTTGTTATTCTTTTGGTATAATCCTAGGATTAGAACAGTATACAACCAAAATAAAACATACCCATTTTAATTCTTTGCTTATTAACTTCTATTATCTGTTTGTTTCTCAAGTAAATTTATACTACTCTTTCTTGTTGCTTTCCTTACTCATATAATTAACTATATTTTTCTTTTACATTTTTAGTGTAATATTTTCTTGGAAGTTAGTTGTTTTGAGGAGTTGATATATACTACCAAACACAAAACAATGAATTTTCAAGCTGATATTGGAGATGGGTTTTCTATGCCTTCATTAATCAGAGGATTCCCTCATCATCATCATCAACAACAACAACAACAAGAAGTCGTAAACCCGAACCCTAATCCTAACCCTAAATTGATCGTAAATGGGAATAATAACACTGCTGCAACAAGGAAGAAGAGAAATCTACCAGGTACACCAGGCAAGTAACTATGATGTATTGTCTTCTTAGACTTTATTTTCTTAACTCAAAAAAATATTGTTTAAAACTTAAAAGTCTACTATCATGGTGATATTCAAACGAAAAGTTACTTTTTAGTTAGTGGAAATATATTTGTGTGAATGACTTTTTATGTATTCATTTCCAATAAAGTTGTAGTTGGGATATCTAGGATTTAGAGTTGACAAATTAAAGTCTTCTATAGGCTTCAATCTTTGCTTAAATTAAGCTCTTGATCCTAATGTTTGATGGTGTACTAATGTATATTGTGCTAATTTCAAAGAAATTATTTAGTTCGTTCTTTTTGTTCATACTTTATCAAAATGAACTAATTGGTTTCAAATTTGAAGTTATTTACTAGGAAAAGTTTTTATTTTTATTTTATTTTTTTATAAAGTACTAGGAAAAGGTTGACATATGTTAATACAAGCTATGAAGATATCTAAATAATTCTTTTAAAATTAGCACGATATACATTATTGGTACATGTTATATGACAGGTTTTCAAAATTTATTTATGAAAAAAATTAGCAATTTTCTTATGTGTGACCAACACAATATCTCTTCGCTCTTGCTCGTTGTCGCTTTTTCCTCCACCTTTGTATTCCCTTCGTTCTATTCATTTTTTTTGTTGTGAGAGGTAGTTTAATCAAAAGCAAACAAATCATTGTGACGAAAATAGTATATTGGAAAAAGTTTAAGATATCCAATAAATTTCCGGTTTTTCTTAGGAAATTCATCATTTAATCTAACTATTACGAGAAATAATCATCAGATCCAGATGCAGAGGTCATTGCACTATCGCCAAAGGCGCTGATGGCGACAAATCGATTCATATGTGAGATATGCAACAAGGGATTTCAAAGAGATCAAAATCTTCAACTCCATAGAAGAGGTCACAACTTGCCATGGAAACTAAAACAAAGAAGTAATAAAGAAGTGAAGAAAAAAGTATACATTTGCCCTGAAAAGACTTGTGTACACCATGACCCATCTAGAGCTCTTGGTGATCTTACAGGAATTAAGAAACATTTTAGTAGAAAACATGGAGAAAAAAAGTGGAAATGTGATAAATGTTCCAAAAAATATGCAGTCCAATCTGATTGGAAAGCTCATTCTAAGACTTGTGGTACTAGAGAGTACAAATGTGACTGTGGCACTCTTTTTTCCAGGTATTCTTATTTAATTTTATTCTCTTTCCTTTATTCTTTTATTTTTGTTTTGGTGCATTTAATGCAAGGAATGTTATAATAAATGATGTTGAAAAAGAAATTTCAGAAAAAAACTTATTTTTGCGTATTAAATTTTTTCTATAGGTTACAAATTTACACAAATTCTAATATAGATCATACACAGAGTTGTTCTTTTGTTCACTTTAATTAATTTGATATATTTTCATAGTTTCTTTGTTCACTTTAATTAATTTGATATATTTTCATAGTTTGTTCAAACCCATAGATCATTTTCACTTTAGGTTAATTTCACTTGGTAATAACTTACACTCTTCCCGATCGATTTGACCAATTACCCTTTCAATAGTACTTTGTACTCCCCGTACATGTGAATTGTAATTTATTTCTATTTTAAAGTTTGTAAGTTAAAAAGTAATTCCGAAAAAAAAAAAGATAAATCGTGACAAAGGAAATAGTTTTGTTTAAAATGTTGGGTTTGAGATTGCAAGAGCTCAAACGAATGAGACTCGTATTGTTTTGAAGGTTATTGAAAGGATATTACGAAATATGATAGTGTAACTTGCGAGTATAAAATCTAATTGTTATTTAACGAGCGATATATGATATTTGGAATTGTTGTAACTAATTGAATTTAATGATCTCTTGTTTATTTAATTTATAGGAAAGATAGTTTCATCACTCATAGAGCATTTTGTGATGCATTAGCTGAAGAAAGTGTAAGGCTTAGTTCAGTTACAACACCAAGCCTAAGTTTCAAGAGTGATTGCATGGATAATAGTTCTGGAATTAATATACAATCTGGGTTTAATCATGGATTAGTAAGTCAAGGATTACAAGATCATGCTAATGGCATTTCTTCCTTGAGTTCTCTCTTTCGACCCGATTTTAATAGCATGGCTGGTGGAAACCCTCTTAATGCAGGTTAGTCACTTCGAAATCAATCTAATTATTTTAATTGTGGCGATCGGAAAATGACGAATCGTTAAAAGAGAGTATATTAGAAATTACTCCCTTTTAAAATCTAATTATTTAAAAGAGTAAATTAATAATTACATCATTTTATAAACCACTTTTTTAAAATAACTACCTTTTGAAAACTTTTTAATAATTTACTACCATAAAATAATCTCAGATCAAAATTTGCACCCAAATGGACTTTAAGATGAAAATGTGCGTTTTCTGACCGATATACCCTTATTTTGTTACTAACCCAACATTCTCATTTATTCATCTCACTCAGTCATCTCTCTCTCATTTTCCCCAAAAAATTCTTTTTTTTTGAATGCATATCAAAGTTCCGATCAAACTGCTCAATATTCCAAATTCGTTAGTGTATGCCCCCTACTCTTGTTTATGGTATTAATTTGTATGTTTTAAACCCTTATTTCTGGGTTAATTAGTTTAATTTGACAAATTATATTGTTCATTGCCCTAATTGATGTGTTTGTGATTCAAGTTTTTGGGTTTCTAACCCTAGTATTGTTGTTTTGTAAGTTCAATTTATGGGTTTGAAACCCAGATTTGATGAACATAAGTGGGGAAAAAAATGAACCCTAAATCGCACCACTAAGATGAACACAACTAAAGATCAATACTGTACTTAGTGCAAATTACAATAGAAATAAGAGTTGAGATAAATGAAGAAGAACATAGGAGAGAGAAGACAACAAAGGTTTATAAGGTGAATGAAGAGGATGGAATTGGGGGGAGACAACAATGGTTTATAAGATAAAGGAAGGGCATCTTTGTCCAAAAAATAGACTTCAAACCAGAAAATTCAAATTTTGACGGAAATTGTAACGGAATGGTCCGATCCATTTGGGTGCAATTTTTAACCTGAGAACATTTTATGGGAGTAAATTATTAAAAAGTTTTCAAAATGAAGTTATTTTAGAAAAGTGGTTTATAAAATGGTGTAATTATTAATTTCCTCTATTTAAAATTAGTCTTTGTTGAATTGTTTTTCATAAAATTACTTTCTCAAGTTGTATTTTGACCTAAAATTGCTTCAACTCTAACTGAAGTGACTTGTTTTGTGTGTTTTGGAACTTATTCGTTGATGGATTAACCAATTTATACTTTGAAAGGTATAACTATGTACACAAATGATGAGAGAGTTCACGAAATAAGTTACTTAAGTGGGAGTTTTGAAGCAATTTTAGCTAAAAATGCAACTTAGATAATGGAGTAATCTTATGAAGAAATTTTAAAATGGAGATTTTTTAATACGGTTTTTCTAACATGTACCCCTAATTAGAGAAATATTTTTGAGACTATTTCACTATTAATAATAAATACTAGGAATTTGTATATCAATGTTTCATGATATATTCTTAACAATGTTTCTCTAATTAGCTTATACGAAATAGTTAACATGTGACCTAGAAAAACCGTTTAAAAAAACACTTAAAAGGGAGTAATTTTAATTTTAGAAAAATTTCTACTTCCTATAACAAAGATATAGTTTTGAAAGTATATGTTGGAGAATGTAGGGTTATACAATGTTTTGCATTTACAATATATAGTACACATCTACTACATACACACATGCGAACTAACATGAATGCTTGTACATAAAGGTTTACCAGAGATGACACAAATGGCAACAGCCAATCCTTTCGGATCTTCCTCATTTCCGAACTTCATTATGAACAATCAATTCTCACATTTAAACAGAAGTTCAACAACACCGTCAACATCTACTACACCCGCGAGTCTATCATTATCTTCTTTTGCAACAGGGTTAAAACATGAAGGTGGACATATGACACCCAACATGGTTGAAACCCTAGGCTCTATGTTTTCACATGACCATAGTAACAACCAATCGTCACCTTCATCGAATCCATTGACTCCCATGTCGGCCACTGCTCTTCTACAAAAGGCGGCTCAGATGGGGTCGACTAGGAGCAATTCACCATTTATAGGAACATCCCTTGGTGTAATGACAAGTACGTCTAACGCCAACAATGCTAATGAGAGAAACATGAATGATGTGCAACAAGTTGTCCAAGCTCCACGGGTTCAAGAAAATTTATCGACCTCTGCTACTAGGGGACTTGGTAATGCTGGTGCTGGTGCTGGTGCTGGTGCTGGAAGCTCAAATTTGGCATGTTTAGCTACACCCGTGAGGGATATCAATCAGTTGATGATGCAATGTGGAGCAATGTCGCAAAATGATTTGAACCAACACATGAACCGTCGTCCTAACTCGAATAGGATTATTGAGAATGACCTAACTCGGGATTTTCTTGGCATTGCTTCCGGAGATGGAAGTGATCGTCAACTTTTACCCCAAGTGCTTGCCAATTTTGCATCTATGAGCTCAAACATGGTATTGAACCATTTTGGTGATAAGTAAATTGGTAATGGTACGTCTATATTTGCGATCTTCTTCATTAGTATGTTGTACGTTAAGTGAACATGACATTGGAAGTACTTTGCTGAATATCAACCGTACTCCAAACTTCACGAGCTTGTGTACTACTTACTCGTAGTATCATCATGATGTGTAGTAAAAATCTCGAAACACTTGCGTGATTCAGTCGTTCAGAAGCAGTTACGGAGGGTGACGGGCAAGACAAGGTTTTTGCGCAAGTCATCAGATCGTCGTCATATACTCGGTAATAATTAAGAAAATCGGTGAAATTAATATGCCAATTTTGCTAGCATTGTAAAATTGTACTCCGTATTTAACGTTTGATTGATGCTTTATTATGGGGTGGGGATTAAGGAAAACGATAGACGGATGAGAATGATATATTTGGATTCATGCACGTTGATACGTAGCTACTGTTGTTATCTTTGTGTATTTGTTTTCGGCATTTTAAAAAAAAAAAAGAATTGGTGTTTTAAATTATTTACGAGGTACGTAGTCTACTTTACAGCCTTGAAAACTTTGGTGTGTTTGTTTATGGAAATTGTTCCAATTTACTTAGGGAGTACAAATCGTAAACAAAGGCACAGAAAAAAACGAGATTAGTTGACTGTTTGTCAAACAAACGCGGCTGGTCTTGTCAACTGTGTTAGTTGGCAAGTTATGTGATATTTTAGTTTGACTTAATTGAATGGCTTAATTATTGCAGAAAATCTGAGAGCATCCACAAATCTCACAATGGTTCAAGTGCAAAAAGACGCAATTTTTTATATATTTAAAACGGACATATTTGTTTTAAATTTTAAAATTTAAAACGGGTCAAACAGATATTAAATATAAGAATCTCATAAATGTCAAAAGTTTTGTCTTTACGATCAAGATGTGATAATATTTGAATCCGTTTTATTGATAAATATAGGACATATCGATTTTAAGCTAAAATAATTGTTATGACATATTGGTGAAGAATGAAGGGGTGAAAATTGGTCGGGTTGTTGCATTAGATTTTTATAAAATGTGAAATGGTGAAGAAGGCAGATAATCTTCCCCTTACATAGGAGGAGCAACATGATAGGTAATTGAATAATATCGTCACAAGTTGAGTATAGTAAATTATTGCATGAAATGGCCGGAATGAGTTGTTAATTGTCACAAACTTAGTAGGAGTAAATGATGAATGTAAGAATGCGAGAATGTATTAATTGTCATCACATGTTAAGTAAGAATAGAGGATAAAAATAAATGTTCGTTATTCTCATTTAAAACATGAATGATGTATCAGTTCTTAGATAACAACTATGAATGTTTGTACTAATAATGCATTTTAGGTTAACAGTGGGCCATTGATGAATAAGCTAACCAATTAAGGAGGGGTTGTCAGAGTAGATCACCAATTTTTAAAGAAGGTTAATCGAACTTGAATAGTTGTAACACCCTCATTCACCTAGGCCCTAAACAAGAAACCTAGTTGGATGTAGGGATTATCATCTAGATTTCCAGAGTTTAAGAGTACAACCAAGCAATCCATGAATATAAGTAATGTAATACAATAACCGAATACGGTCGAAGACAAAACCTCAATACAACCCAATGACCTTGAATATAAATGACTAACTAGATCGACTCCAACTACTACTAAAAATATTACTACTACTATTACTCGGACCAACTCGTCTCGTCCCTCGTGCCTGTACATAAACTCACCATCCAAAGCTAAGGCCTGCCAGACTAGCTAGCTACTCACTACATAACCTGAAATCGTCAAAAGTAAATCACTATAAATAGTTTTAAAAAGAAGTTCAAAAGGAGTAGCCACGTCAACCATAGTTGAATAGAGAAATCAATACGCAATACATGAACAGACGAGTGACAAAGTCCACATGACCATACATATGCATGACAAGATCAATCGAATCCAATACTAAAAACACGAATCCATCTCAATCACAAATCAAGGGTGCTTGCTTCAAATCACAAGGCATCATGTGGTCCTCCACCACTCCCACTACAAGAAACAACTTATTTACCGACCAATTATTACCGACCACAATTAAAATCGGTCGTTAAATAGTATCGACCAAAATCGGTCGATAAAAAAATAGTGGTTGGTATTTTACAACCGATTTACAAAACGGTCAGTAAAAATTAAAGGTAGTCGGTATTGTAATATTTACCGACCGACCGGGTCCATTTTACTGACCGAATGCTCAATCGATCGTTAAACTTTCATTAATTAAAAAAAAAATACGACCAATCTTTTTAATTAGTGTCACAACTCATTCACTCACTTTCACACTAAACCCGACGCCAAACCCCAAAACCCACAACAACCACTGACACCCCCCCACCAACTCTGTCGCCGCTTAATCCGTACCGTTATTAATGCATCTCATGTCGCCTCTCTTACCTCTCCCTTTCTACCAATATCATAATTTAATTTTAGGATTTGAATGTAATTTTAGATTTGTTAAGTTAGGGTTACGCAAAATTATTTTTTTCTTTAAAAAAAAATTGATTAGTTGGTGATGTTAGGATTTAATTTTTTTTTTTGCAAGAGTCCAACTCTTCATTAAATGAAAAAAAGAATCCATACAAGGAAAGACAAATAAGAGATACCTAAGACTAACTAACTAGAGAATCAACGACTTCTTCAGATAATACACCCTGCAACCAGGCATACATACGAAGACTGACAACATATTTAATTTGAAATAAAAGGCCATCCACACTACTTTTGACGTCTTTTAAGATACGAGCATTCCGTTCTTGTCAGATGAAGTAGACAAGGCTATTGAGTGCACACCTAGCCCAAACCATCCTCCAGCTTTTCCCTCCATTCATTCCTATCTTGTTAAGTTCATGTTTTAGACTTAACACTCGACGAGTAACCTTCTGTCATCCCAACACACCATGCGCAAGAGCATTAGAGTAGTGGCAGTTGAAAAACAGATGAGCGACATCCTCTTGTTGGCATTCACAAAGGACACATCTGTTAACAAATGCAAGACCCGTGCGCACCAGATTATCAATAGTAGGGAGGCCATTTTGAGCAGCCAGAACTGTCACAAACCTATGCCTAGGCATAATGACAGGATCACAAGTAGCTTTAACCCAAGTAGAACAAGGGAAGATCCCTATGAATATGGTGTATACCTTACTAACCTCAAGTCCCATGGGAGATGTAGAGTCCTGCAGGAATGTCCTAGCATTTTCCTTGCTTGCAACTCTTTAGACGAAGTCATCCCTAATAGCAAGAATGTGCTTCCAACCAAAAGAGTCAGATCCCTTAGCCTGAATATCCCAGCAGTCAGATTAAGGAAGAAGGTAAGCCTTACACCATCTAGTCCAGATAAAACTATTAGGTGACAAGAAAATTTTCCAAATCCATTTAATCACTAATGATTTGTTCCAGCTTAAAATTTCCCGAGTATCAAACCCACCCTCAATATTCCTCCTACACATTTGTGACCAACTGAAAAAAATATGTCTCCTTCCCTCACCCTTATAACCCCATAGAAATTGTCTACAGATTTGTTCAATCTTAGAAATGATTTCCTTAGGGAGAAACAAACAGGAACACCAAAAACTCTCAACACCAAATATGACAGAATTGAGCAATTGCACCTTACCAGTATATGAAAGAGTCTGAGAAGACCAATGGTCCACCTGGGATTGTATCTTGTGTAGCAGTTCAGCATACATACCAACAATGAGCCTTGAGGTATGTAAAGGAGTACCCAAATACTTGAAAGGAAAATGCCCCCTAACATATGAAGTATGAGCCAGGATCATCCTCTTAGTCTCAGGGGAGACTCCTCCAAAATAAATATTAGTTTTATTATCATTAGGCAACAAGCCATACCAGGACCCAAAGATCCTCAAGGTATCCCTGACAACCAATACAGAAGGAAGATCCCCTCGAACAAACACCAACATGTCATCCGCAAACATAAGACGTGTGAGGCCAATCTTGACACACTTTGGGTGAAAACTGAACCCAGGATACCTGAATAATGATCTTAGCATCCTTTTTGACTCTTTTTAAAATCAACCTTAATCATACTTTTAGATGTGGTGTATTTCCTAGTGTAACCCTTTACCAGCATCTGAGTAAGCATGTTATTATCAAAGATGTTCCTACCATGAACAAAAGCAGCATGTTCCTCCCCCACAATGGAAGCCATGACAGTCCTAAGTCTGTTAGTTAAGACTTTGCTAATAGTTTTATAAATGACATTGCAACAAGAAATATGCCTAAACTCCAACACAGAACTAGGACAAGTGTTCTTAGGAATAATAGAGATCAGAGTAGAATTCACCTCATGAAGCATCTTACCCTTCTTGAAAAAGTCAAGGATAGCAGAAGTGAATTCCAGGTGAATAGTACGCCAGTACTTTTTGAAAAATCCTGCAGAGTATCCATCAGGCCCAGGACTTTTAGTATCCCCTATAGAAAATAAAGCAGCTTTCACCTCAGCAGATGTGACAGGTAATAATAAAGCAGTAGCACTTTCAGGATCAAGAATTGGTCCATCACAGATAACATTCATATCACCAAGAGAAACATTGGATTCCTTACCAAGAAGATCTTGATAGAAATCAAGGAAAGCCTTCTCAACAGAAGAGGGAGTGATACAATCAGTACAATTCTTATCTTTCACAGCACTAATAGAATTGTAATTTCTTCTTTGAGCAATTTTAGCATAGAAATATCTAGTATTCCCATCACTCAATTGAATATCATGAGTTTTAGATCGCTGATAGCTGATACTCAGCTCAATGTTTTTAACTCTACAATAGTTAGCCTTTAGTAAATGCTCCTCATGCAGAAGAGAAGAATTAAGGGGAACAAACTAAATACTCCTTTGACAAGAGAAAAGAGCCTCCTTAGCAAGATGTAATTGATCCACAATACCAGAAAGCTCCTTTTTATGAAGACCCCTAAGAGTACTTTTAGCCAGCTTCAGATGAGAAATAAGCCTATTCATATGACACCCATCAATTCTAGTGCTCCAAACAGCATTAATTGAAGAGGCAGAGTTAGGGTGATCTCCCCAACAATTCAGTATTTGAAAGCCCGGGGGAGTATCTTCTTGCAGAAGAAACGGTAACAACCAGAGGAGAGTGATTAGAAATACCAGGTTCCATAGCATGAACATAAGAATCAGGGAAGGTAACAGTCCACAGGTCATTGACCAAAGCTCGATCAAGTTTTACCCATTTTAAAGCTCCATCCTCTTGCTTATTTGACCAAGTGAATTCACAACCAATAGTTCTCATTTCATCAAGGCCAATAGTTCTCCATATCAGAAGGAGAAGGGGGACAAGAGCTAATCTTTTCTTCGAGTTTCCTGACACAATTAAAATACCCTAAGAATATCCAAGGTTTCAAATTAATCAAAGTCCCTTATAAAATCCCACAATGCAAGTCTAGTAGAGCCATCATTAGCTCCATAGACCATAGTAATGACAAAAGGAGTGCAAGTATTATAACAGATCTTCATATTAATCCATTGAGCACTAGTAGAGAAGAGTTGGACGTTAAGGTTAGGAGCCTTCCAAAGGACCCAAATTCAACCATTATAATGATATTGATAATTATGGAGTATGTTAAAACTCCTAAAGACAGACCTTCTCAGGCTAGCAGCCTTCTTATCCTTTAGTCTAATTTCAATAACCCCTAAGATATCCAACTTATTAGACTTCATGAAGAAGTCTATTATTTCACGCTATTTAAGGGCATGATTCATACCCCTAATGTTCCAAGTACCCACAATCATGGAGAAAGGATATGTGGGACCCTATCATTGGGGTCCATTTCTTTTTCCACTAAAACCTGAAATCCAGAGCCAATAGGGATAGGCATAGCCATTTGAGTACCCTTCACTTTACCAGTTTTCTTCCTTGGAACTTCTAAGAAGTTTATAATCACTACCTCTTTAGTGATAGTTGTGGATAATGAAACAACCTTATCCAATTTATCCCCCAAATCATTCTCAGCAATATTGGAAAGCTCAGTTCTAGAAGGGAGTGGACTATGGCTCAATAACCCTCAATTTCCCTCTTTTCCCGAGTCTCCATGACTAACCTTCCAGAGGCAGTCAGATGGTTCATGAGTTGGGTGCTGGTTGTGATTAGGCTTATGGTTCTCAGACCTGCCTTGGTCACTTCCACCATACTCGGTTCCATCTGCCACCCTCCAGTTAGACACCACAGCATGGGTAGGAGGAATAGGAGCAGGGTGCTGGGATTTAGACCCACCATACTCAGTCCCTGCTGTAATTACTCAAGAAGAACCCGAACTTTTGTGACTTTCTTTAGCAACCTACAACGAGATTTCTCATGACCCAACTTTTTGCAATGTTCATAATAGTATGGAATCCATTCAAATTCAACCTTCTGCAGAATCTTTTCATCATAAGGAGTATGCAACAGAATATGTGAAGGAAGTGAATTAGCAACATCCACTTCAGTGAGAATACGAGCAAATGATAGCCTCTCTTTGTGCGTGGTCACAAGATCTGCTTATAGTGGCTTGCCAATCTTACTGGTAATCTTACTAACGACAGAGGCAGACCAGAAGAGGGGATCAAGGTCGGGGAGTAGAACCCATAAAAGGATAACTGAAATATTTCAATTCATACCTAAAATGGGGATTCCATTTTTAATACAAGCATTTTCCCAACCAGATTCGAGGGACCACCCCTAAGTATCACATTCATGTCAGAAGAAGTAGCAAAACGAAAGAAATACCAACCCTTCTTAAAATAGATGACCTCAGGACATTTAGCAGAATTCCAGGTTTTTTACTCAAGCTCCTTAACTTGCAGCAAGGATGGCTTACCCCCTAGGAATTGCTCCACCAAGGTGTTCTCCCAGTAGACAAGCTCATCTTTAATATCATCAGCATCAATCTAAACCTCATTAGTAGCAAGAGAATCCTTAACCTGATGTAACTCCATTCAAACCTGTGACTAGGGGTGGGCATCTGTCCAAAACCGGACCGGACCGGACCGGACCGAAACCGAAATTGATAAAAAATAGGGACCGGGACCGGACCAGATTACAAAACTTCCGCTCCGGGACCAGATTACAAAAATTCCGGTCCGGGACCGGACCGGTTGGACCGGAATTTAGACTACATGCCCACTTTTTTCTAATTCCGGTCCAAAAATTCCGGTCCAATAATAATAATTCCGATCTTTCCGGTCCAATCCAGCCCGGACCGGAAAAATACCAGTTCGAGACCAGACCGGACCGGAAACCGGAATCTTAAAAAATGATGGACCGGACCGGAATTTTTTTTTCCGGTTTCGGTTCAGTCGATTCTGGTCCGTACCGGTCCATTTTTACGGTTCAGACCGGATTTTGCCCATCCCTACCTGTGACACAACCATAATCTTGTCTCTCCAAGATGGTTTAACCGGAGGAATAACAAGTGGAGGCGTACTCTTCTCAATAGTAGCTATAGGGCTCTGAACAGCCTTAGAACGCAAAACCGACCCCGATTTGTTACCATTAGAGAATTCCCCAATTAGAATTCCAGGTGTAGTTTTAGAACTCATTGATTTATTTTTCATCCCCGAGTTTAAAGCATTATTAATTAACACATTAACAATACCAGAAGAACGTTCCAGATTACTTACAATCGAAGGTTGAGGGGTAGACTGATGCTTTGGTGGTCTTCCCCGGCGCGCCATATCCGGCAAGGTGACGGAGATTGATCAGGATCACCAATCGCCAATCGCCCTAGAGAGAGACTTTCTAACCATATTATTATTAAGCTTAGGATTTAATTATTTGTTGGTGATGTTTTTAAAAGTAATTATAGGTTTTTAATACCTAGATTAGTTTAATTGAATTGTAGAAATCTTAAGGCTATGATTAGGTGAATTCTAGAAATTTTAATTTGTTGGTGATGTTTGTGAAATGAATTAGTTTATATAATTCTAATTATATACTTTCTTATGATATAATGTTAGTTAATTGAATTTAAATGTAGAATTGTTTAAGTTATGGTTAGGTGATTTTTTTAGCATCATTAGTTGGTCGTAGCAAAAATTGGATGTGATATTTATGATAGTAATCAAACTTGATTATACTTAAATTAAGTTGTATTTTTGAATTTATCTAAATTTATAATGAAGAGGGTTGAACGAGAATGAATGTATGAAAGGGTGGATGATAGGAAGTTGGTAAACTATGAATTTGTATGTTGGGTGATTAGCTTTATTGAATATGTTAAAACCTAAGGTGACTTTTTGAATTCACAACTCATTAGATGTCCATGTGTAAAATGCAAAAAATTGAAATACTTGAATGAATTTGTGATACAAGAGCATCTTATTAGTAAAGGTTTCAGAGAAATTATTATGAATGAGTGCGTCATGGTGAGCCTTTTTCTTTTAAAATACCCAACAATGAACCAAACACTCACGCTTACTTTAGCAGACCATATCGAGACATGGTATTAGATGCTTTAGAAGACACGACTTTTAGACCTTGGAAGAACCTCTTATCGGTGAAGAAGAAACTCCACTCTCTCAATTGAAGAGTTTTATTTATATGTTAGAGGCGGCAAAGAGACCTTTTTATGCGGGGAGCGATGTGTCAGTGTTACAATTAGTTGTAAGGGTTGTTAACATAAATTGTGAGCACAACTTATCGCACAAATGTGAAGATAAGCCGATCATTTTCCTAGGTATAACATCGCACAAATGTGAAGATAAGATTGCTTCCTTGATGGATGATGTTATACCTAGGAAAATGACCGGCGCCTATTATAACACCAAAAAATTGCTCAAAGCTATTCAACTAACCTATCAAAAGATTCATTGTTATTTAGCTTGGTGTATGCTCTTTTTGAAAAAAGATGTGTCACTTGATAAATGTAAGAAGTGTCACAAAGATAGGTACAACCAAAACCATCAAAAGGGAAACAAATACTTCTAAAAGTCTTATTCTACCTCTTTATCCAAGATTACAACGACTTTATGCAACTAGGAACATGGCGGAGATAATGAGATGACATGATCAAAAACCTCGTGTACAAGGGACATTTGCTCAATCAAGTGATTGTGAAGCTTGAAAACATTTGGATGATATGTTCCCTGAATTTTCTAGCGAGTCTCGAAATGTTAGACTTGGGTTAAGCACATATGGTTTTACACCATACGGCCAATTCGGGAAACAAATATTCATGTTGTTCGGTAATTCTCATTCCTTATATCTATCACCATGGTTATGCATGAATAAACCGTTTATGTTACTTTCATTGATCGTTCCTTGTCCGAATAATCCTAAAAAGAACATAGATGTCTTTATACAACCTCTTATTGAATAGTTAAAAGACTTGTGGGAGGTTGGTGTACCCGCTTTTGATATGTCCAAATAACAAAATTTTCAACTCAAAGCCGCTATTTTATGGACAATCAATGACTTCTAGTTTCCTTGCGTGTCCTTATTGTATGGAGGAATCAAAGTCATTTCGGATTTTGAAGGGAAATAAGGTTTTTGATCGAATTTCTATGTTATCGACCATTTTTCGGTTGGTAAATTAGATGTTTCTTGTATTGCCCGGGCCATTGAATGTGCCCCTCCTCTCTAATGTCGGCTCCAAAAGAGGAGGCGCTAGGCATAACTCCGGGCACGACGGCTCCACAAAGGAATCTGGTTACCCGTATTGGTCCCCAACATCATAGTCTCAAGTCAACAATATCAAACAATGCTTCATTATCAATTAATCATCATCATACACCTTACAATAAACATGGACAATGTAACAAATTCTTAAGTCATATCAAAATCACATGTAAACTAAGATTAAGTAGAGAAGCCTCTACCTTTTCATGCTTAAGTACACCTTTGTCAATCAATTGTCGATTCTTACACAATTTCTTCACCTACAAAATAATCATGCATATATCCTACCATTAATTAATCATCCCTAACCAAAATCTTATTAAGACAATCATAATCTAGATAACTCGTAGTGATGGGGTTCAACTATCTTACCAAATCTGTAGATCCAAGCACAAGAAGTAATCCTGACACTAGACACTTGATTCCTCGACAAATCTTCAAAAGGTAGTAAGAAAGGCGGGATCTTGTAGGAGATTAGGTAAAGGTTAGGAAAGGAGGATTTTTGTAATACTACGTATTCTGATAATTGGGTACTCGGTCGAGTGAGCTGTACTTGACCGTATACGTCGGGTGTGTATCTGAGGATGGTTTCGGCCTAGGTGGCACTCGACTGAGTAAGCAAAGTAATCGGTCGAGTATCATGTACTCGGACGAGTGTCTCACGTACTCGGCCGAGTGTCTTGGTCAGGTTCATGTTTTTGCGCGGATTTGATTAAGATGATTAGGGGTTATTAATACTATATTCAACGTTTTTTAGTCATTTCGCATTTACACTAATTACATCTCAAATCACCCTTAATCACCCTAATCATCTCCAAGCAAGTAATCCTTGATGTTGGCGTTCGGGATTGTTCTTTCGCATCAATCGTACTAGTAAGTATCTCCATCTCTAATTAAAGTTAATATTATTGAGTATTTGTCTTTGGTTAATGTTGGGATTAGAGTATTTGTAAACGGGTTCTGATATTAAATTATTATGCATGATTGTTAGGTGGAGAATTCGTAGAGGAACAGTTTTAGCTTGCTTGATCATCATTGTTATGAGGCAGAGTTTCCCTACTCAGTATAATTACGTATCGTTGTGATGATGATTGATTGTTGATTATTGATATGATGATATGATATTGTGATGATAATTCTGGATGATTGATATTAGTATATTGTGGGCCATGTCGGGAGATGGTTCCACCCCTAGGTTTCGCCTCTTGTGACTCCCGTTACAAGTGGGATATGTACATTAATTAGCCGGGTTCGCTAGTTGCGATGAGCGGGGATTTTGATGTCCAGTGCTGCGGTCTGGCATTGGCAGGGGTGGGTATCATGTTGCGATGGGAACCCATCTTGTTTTTGCAATGAGCGCCATGTTGTATTACCGGAGTTTGGAGATGATGATGTGATTTAAGATGATTGTTATGTTATTTTTGTTAGTGATATTGATTAATCATAATTGGACTGACCACGTATTTTTTTTATAAGTTGTTGTGATTCATTGACGAATGGTGAGTCGGGGTTGCTGCGCGATGATGATTCTATAGTTTTCGCTGATTCTTAGATGTTGAGACATTTAGTTTGATTTTATAGTTTGGATTTTAATCAGTTGTATTACTTTGGAGTTTGGATTATTCATTTGTAATCACCTTAAACTTTGCGTATTTTAATAAATGTTGTTTATTATGGTCCATCTGCTATGTGCTACCTCGGGGAACCGAGATAGAAGCACTCCCGTTGGCTCAGGTAGGCCTTGGTAATGCACTTTAGTAGATGGGGGTGTTACATTTTTAAGGTTTCTCAAGATTTCACGAGGTTCAAAGAAGGGAAACGATGAGTTAAAAATGAACCCATGAGTTAAGCCTTTATATATTAATGAGTCTATGGATCGCTAAATACGCGACTCGACCGATTCCATTGACCCACTCGCTCAAGTAGACCCTACTCGGTCGAGTAAGTTACTTTTTTCGTGCCTAGTATGCCGTCCCTAGCGGCTTTCTCACGTGACGCTTCCTCTTCTTCGCTTGTTTCTGTGCTTTGACCTTGATATTTGGGCCTTGACTTGTCTTTAATCAACACTCTTTGAACACTAATTAACCCATCCATTATTTGGCATGAATTTAGTCTAAAACATAAGTGTAAAAATGTCCAAGTCACTTCCCAAACTCGGAATGCGATTCTCGAACACGGCACCTACACATTAAACCGTAATTGCGTTGAAACACATCCAAACAATGCAACTATTACCAAAATTATTCAATGCTCTAAAATAACTATAAAAAACACATATCAAGGCCAAAGTAGCTAAGAAGGGGGTTGTAAAGACGGTACAAAACTATCACATAAAAGTCCCCCACACTTAAATCTCACTCGACTTTGAGTAAGCTTGACTAGATTGCAAACACTCTCCCACTTTCAATCACAAGTTAACAAAATCTAATAAAGAAATGAAAGTTCATATGAAAGATTTAGTAAACCGTAACAAACGCATGGGACACTCAAGACGACTCTAATAAGCATCAAGTTCAACAAAGAGTGGCTTGTCAAGCCGAATGGGTTAGTAAACACTTTAAGGGGGAGCCAAAACCATCACTCAAAGTTCAATTGATCAACAAAGGTTGTGAAGGTAAATTATTTTTATTTTGTGGTGGAACTGTTATTTTGAGCACAAAATACTTCATTTTGGATATCTAAAACATTTGATTTTACTTGAGAAAGTTTGGAATTTCATTGATTTGGTAGATGTGTCACTCCACTCTTGACAGGGTCGTCGCGTACTCAAATCAAAAATAATTACCCTAGTCTAGACTAACAAAAATTTATTGTAGTTAGGGAGTGGGGGTTGATCATAGGGAGACGTGAGTTGCTAAATAAGTTATCATGGGGTGAATTCCATAAAGATCGGTTCGATAATTGTCTAGGCCTATTAATATGTAGACTAGCATATTAATATTGTCAACTAAGAGATAGTAAAGTCGATAATTTTCTAGGCCTATTAGTTCTTACCATTCGATATGACTACTCTACCATAAAACGGGTCTTAGCTGCCATTTGAATCTTACTAGGTCGTCCTACTATTCATGCTCTGTCTACTTCCCTTTCCCGCCTTTCGTTCTAAGGAAAATAATTTAACAAGTATAGTCTAACAATCGTGGACTTTGATCAAAGACTAACATATGATACAAGCATGGAATGAAACAATATAACATTCACATGACCCACAATCTAACAATATCAAATGTTAATCTAACATGCTTTCCCTACACCCTAGATAAATAAACTACTCACTCATTATAAAGATGAAACTAACTACTAACAAGATGGTAAATATGAACATGGTAATGATATGTCAAACTCGAATGCAAATGAAAATATAAAGCAATATGATAAGAGTTACCAAAACTAAGGAATAAGAAATTGAGTAAGAAAGAAAACTCCAAAATAGACCCCAATATAAAACTTGAATTTACTTAAAACAAAAAAGTTTATAATCAAAGAAAACTAAAACTAAAATAAATTAATCTAAAAAATAGAGAGGAGATGTTGTTGTTATATTTGTTGTATTGGATTGATGATTTTTCAAAGCTAGCAATACTCTTCTTATATAATAATCATCCGGCCCTTCAAAAGTCACGAGTCATTATGAGGTTTAAAGTCGAGCAATCCAAATGTCTTGCCTTAAGTGCTACAATTATTATGTTAATAAGTAAGGTAATAAGTAGAGCATTAAGTGCTATCATTATTTATTTCATATAACCTCTTCATATGCTCAAGCATTTATTCCTATTAAGTATCGTCATTAAGGCCACGAAGCACACTCGGCATGCGAGTAAAATTGGCTAAACCCGATCAGGCTTGGCAACCCTGATCGGGGACGTACGTCTCCAGGCATCTCTTCGATTTATTCATTTGTTCTCTTTTTTACGCATCCCCATTAGCTCACCCCGATAGGGGACGTAACTAAAAGATTTGAGAGCTTGAATCTTCATCCTACTTTGACTCTTATTGACCCCAAGGCATAGAGTTTGAGGTTAGGGTTTGCGAAACTTTTCACTTCGAGCCTTTGTTAAATTGATTCCGTTCTTTGGGACAAGCCAATGCTATCGCCACATCCTAGCTTTGACCAAGTCTCGCTTCACATAGCTTTGTATTCAAAGGTGAAGGCCAAAATAAAAGAAAAAAGCCACAAAACAACTTCGTTTCTTATAAAACGAGACAAAACACATAAAGTGTTGAGACCATTTATAGATTAGTCATTGTTGATGATGCTTTAAGACAAATTAATCTCATTTGTGTATATAATGTGTGCCTCTTAAGTTTTAATCTTATAGTGATAAATGCTCCATTTGCTAAATCAAGATGTCCAAGAGTTACTGAGATGAAGATTGTCATTAGTGTGTCATGGTGTTGTATTGAGATCATTGAACTTGTATAAGTGCAAAGTGCTTCAAAATCCATTGTGCATTCCATAGTGATTTTTGACCCGTCATTGAAAGAAAATATTGAAAATATTTTGAACTCTTTCGTATGCTTTGAAAAACATCTTAAGCATTTAAGCTTTCAAAGAATTCTGATTTTATCAAGTCTTATGAGAAGAAAATTGTGACTTGCACAAGAGTCTTCTTATTGGAAAAGATTTACAATAATGGGTTGTTTACTTTTTCTATTTTTGGCAAAATTTATGGTTCCCATAAACTTAACCAAATTTGCTCATTTCTTGATGAAAACTCTAACCCATTTATGAAAAATGCAAGCTAGGATTTCTTGCACTAGTAAACATATTTCTTGAAGAAGAAGTCGGTTTACTTGGGCAAGAGACCGTCCTTAGTGTAGTGTTGATCAAGTCTCTTGATTAATATTATAATAAGACAATGTGTTGACTTGTGTGTATGTTTATGATGGTTAAGTATCATACTTAGACATTATAAATATCTAACACACTTCACATTTTCTAGTGTGCAAAAATTATCAACTTGTGTTTTAACTTTCAAATCTTATTAAGTGTTCAAAACCGAGAAATCGACTTCGAGTATTAAGATTGCAAAACCATTTAACATTCTTATTTTAAATCTTTTGCAAAATATTTGAAGTCATTTTTTTTGGGTTAGTTCGTTGCACAATGTACTTATCTAGTTCAGTGATCTTGTGTTAGTACTTAATCGTTATCTCAACCGTTCATTTTGTGAACATTTTGAGATACACAAGTCTTGTAACAAAACAAGTAGAACAAGTCTTGAGATAGAGTTATCTTGAGCAACTAGCAACTTGAAAAGGTTGGAAAAGTCTCATAGTGAAGTAGCTTTGAGCAATTAGCAACCGGAGTAGGTTGGGGAAGTCTCTTAGCGGGGTAGCTTCGAACATAAGTCTTGTTCCGGAGTAGCTTTAAGCAAATAGCAACCGAAGTAGGTTGGGGAGTTGTTTTTGATTTTTGGGGTCTTATGTTGTATGAGTTTACTTCTAAGATGTTCAATAAAATAACGTTGAATGTAGGACGCGGAGTAGCGGTCGCACCAATTTGAAAAAAAAAACATTCTTGTTTTTTTATCTATTTACGTTTTATTTCCGCTGCACTATAACTCTTGATTTTCCGTGTTAGAAACCATGTGAATTTCAGTGTGACATATACTTGCTGAATCGTTGTTGTACGCTTTTAACTTAATAGTTTCAAGTATCAACTTCTATTTTCATCCATCTTAATAGTTTCAAGCTTTTAATTAAGCTTAAAAAAATTAAAAAGACGCCTATTTCACTCGTCCCCTTCTTAGGTGTTCTCGCCCTTGATTCTTCACAAAGCAGCTAGAATACGATATTAGCTCACAAATCACTTCATAAAGTGCATAAAACATGTAAAAAGTGAGTCAAATAACGGGATAGAATCATACAAATATTGCACTCATCAACTCTCAATCCGTTAAAATCACCCTTTTGTTCCACCTATGGACTCGGTCCTTTGGATTCAAACTCTTGGTGAAATCAACAAATTGAGTTCCATACTCGTTTTGCTTACCACGGGACTCGGACCTTAGCAAGAGTGGCAACAAGCATGAGATGCCTAGATGTAAAGATATGAATTTCAATCTGATAGACATTTTTGTAATTGACCACAACCTTATTTTTTAACCGTAGAGCAAAAATAACACGGCTCTTGGAAACATAGCTTCTCACACCCATTTCGCAACATGAGAACAATCCACTTTATTTGTGATTTTTTTTGTTTTTGTTTTTTTTTTATTTTTGTGATAGATTTTTTTTGTTTTTGTTTTATTTTTGGGAATAATGGAGGATATGTTGATCAAAGTATATTTGTGTGACAACCTTGACCTCAAAGGCATGTTCACACCATTAGGGGTCTAAGGTGAACTCCAAGTTGAACTCAACTCGTCAAAATGGGTACAAGTATCAACCACGCAACTACTAAAACTCCTAATTCAAATACTTGAACTACATTACTAAACTAGAAAATATCAACTAAATTCATGAAAAGGTGAGGTGATTCCCTATGTTTATTACTAAAATGCAACTACATGACTAAATGCAACTATAGAACACCACACTGAGCTACAATCCTTCCCTCTCACATAAAACTGACATTGTCCGGAATGACAAAACAAGGGATGGAAAAAAAAAAGAGTGGGTATAATAATTACCGTACAAAAGAGAGCATCCAAGTTTGAAAATGCGCTCCCATTATCATCCATTTAGCATCAATTGGTGAACAAAAACTACTTTATTCAAAATCAAATGTACAAGTTAAAACATTGAAAGGATATTCTACTGTGTTCCCCTGAGACATTCGGTTTTCTATGTTGTACCCTCTCTTTTTTACAATCTATGTGGTACCCTTAAACTTCACACTTTTTTCTCCATGATGACCGTTTTCAACTTTGCTTTAACTTTATCACTTTCAAACAACCATATTTCGACGACCTTCATTACTGTCTTATTCCTATCCTTATAAGTTACATCACAAATTACTTTTAATAAGCAAAAACTACTATTAAAAACCTTTATAATGAAACATGAAATAATAATGGATATTTCATGAATTTTTAGTAAGATTCGTATTCTATTTGGTAGGTTAATTAGTTACTCGGTAGCTAATAAGTAATTGAGTAGGTTATCGAGTAATTGGAATGGTAAAGAGGTGGTTTAATAACTTAACTAAGAAACTATCCTAGCAAAGACAATCAATACGGTTATGGTATAGACTAATGTATAAAGTTAAAGGGTACATCATAGAATTTCTAAAATGTAGGGCTACACCAGAGAAAACGAAAAAACTCGGGGGTACACCATAGAATTTCCGAACATTAAAACAAGGTTACCTACCGTAAGCGATGGTTTAACGTCTCGCACGACGCATATTAAAGCTTAAGACCCAAGTATAGGGTCACACAGCACTACCCCTCCAGTTTTTTTGTGAATTAAATGTGTGCAAAATTAAGTAACTAAATGGGGTATTTTGATGTATATAATCTACTAACGGTGATAAAATGCAATGAAGTATAAATGATATAAATAATGTAATGTGTAAACAAACGATGAGAATAATTCTTCGAGCAAGTAATTTCCACCAACTAGTTATGAATTGATCATTGACTCTTCTATTTCGCTTTACTATAGAGTACTTTGCTACGAAGTTGTTTGACTTCTAATTCCACTTAAGAATGATTATAAGCTATAAGCGTATACAAATAACCCTTACAATAATGTCAATTTAGTCAAGCGCTCAATTGTATCAAAATTATATATTAAAGCAATTGAATTTGGCAAAGATGAATGAATGAAGAAAACAATCGTTGCTTCACTTTGATTCATACAAATTTAGTTCTTTACAACTCAACAATGATGAATTAGTATACTAATCGATGAATTATAATTGTTACAATGGAATAGATAAACAAACAAAAGAGTCATTCATCTAATTTAGCAGTGGTTAATTAACTATAACAACTAGCTGATCATTCTAGATGCGTAATTAACAAAACAAAAGTAATGCAAAATAAATTTGATACTCTAATAATGAAATATAAATAGATTAAGAGTCTTGCAATTCAAACTAACTTGGCTTCAAAACCTTGCTCGAAAATGTAGAATCTTAGCCTTCCATACAAAATAACTAAAGCAAACTAGAAATTGCAAAGTGTTTTTCTAAGTATTATAATGATTAAAAGGGAGAAGAAGTGTGTCTTATATGATCAGCAACATCTCCTTTTATAGGCCTTCAAAGAGCATCTTCATAACCTTTTTAAGTGTGAGCATAATTGCCGAATTAAAGAAGAATAAGAAAAGTCATCGGGATCCTATGTTGAGCCGCCCCTAGCAGCTTTTTTCCGCGCCTCGCGGTTATTATATCATCCACTTTTGGCGCGCCTAGCGGCATTTTGCCTCCCCTAGCAGCTTTCTTGCGTGACGCTTCTTCTTCTTCACTTGCTTCAATGCTTTGACCTTGATATTTGGATCTTGACTTGTCTTTAATCCACACTCTTTGAACTCTTAATAACCCATTATTTGGCATGAATGTTTTCTAAAATATAAGTGTGAAATTGTCCAAGTCACTTCCAAAACTTGGAATCCGATTCTCGAACATGACACCTACACATTGAACCAAAATTGCGTAGAAACACATCCAAACAATGCAACTACTACATACCAAAATGTATCAATGATCTAAAATAATTATAACCAACATATATTGAGGCTAAAGTAGCTAAGAACAGGGCTGGTAAAGACGGTATAAAACTGTCATATCAAATTCCCCCACAGTTAAATCTTACTCGACCTCGAGTAAGCTTTTACAAGTTAACAAATTCTAATAGAAAAATGCAAGTTTAAATCAAAGATTTATTAAACCAAAAAAAATGCATGGGGCACTCATCTAACAAGCATCAAGTTCAACAAAGAGTGACTTGTCAACCCCAATGGGTGTAGATTCTCGTATCCGTCGATACATGCATTTATAAAAATTCTGCCAAACACCCGATGATGATTAGACGACATGTATTTCTCGTTTGACATTGTCACCATTTGTAGTTCGTTCTACGATGTAGAATGGGCGTGGTCGATGGATTTTATTAATTTTAAAAGAAGTTTAAAATTAACTTTCGTTTTAAATGAATTCATTTTTAATTTATTTTTAAATTGAGTTTCTTATTTATTTTATTGAAAATGAACTAAGATATTTATTAAAACCGGCTTGAAAGTCGATTTTGAAATCTTTTTTTATCGTCTTATTTATTGTTTAAAACGATGTTTTAAAGACGAGTTTATTACTCGATTTTTGCGACGGTCTTTTGAGCTCATTTTATAGTCATTTTTTGCCCGATTTTCGATGTGCTCAAGCTCCCTTATCATCATCGGGTGTTTGCGAGTGATCAAGCTCAAGCTCCCTTAAGAAAACCCAACCCACTTGATTTTGGAGCCACAAACAAAGCCAAAACCAAGCCCACGTGACAGCCCCTTCCCTCATGTTTTCGCGCAGCTATGCTGCCCACGAAACCACTTCAAAGCGAATCTTATCCGACTACCCATTAAACCTAACCCATACCCTTATATTCATACCCATTTTAGCTACCTTAACCATAAAGAACCCCCCCCCCCCCCCCCCCTTAAACCTTAGAACAACTCGTGACAGCAACAACAACACAAACAGTCCAATACTGCTCCTCCTTTCCAAACCCTACTTTAACCCGCTCAAAAACCTATATATAAAGACCACTAGACCTCAAATAGACCTTCTGAGCATCTAAATACAATCTACCTTCAATAACAAGCCAAGTTGAACCCTAAAAATACCCTAATTCATCCCTAAACTGTCGCACAAAACAGAGGCCGAAACCTCTCTGTTTCGTGCGAGAGTAGCCACTTCACGATCACTTTTTTCGCAACTCCAATATACATTCAAAATAAAAGATACCGTTTTTGATAACTACTTGTCCTATTTCCAAAACATCTTTCAAATCGGCGTTTCGTGGAGAAACGAAGAATCTACAAGCTTTTGAAAATCGTTGTTCATTGGTCCAAGAAAACGGATTTGCAGAAATTCTTTTCTACGACGACAAGCCCCTCGTTACACATTCTACTATCGATTACGACACAATACTTTGTCAAAGATACATGTTTGTTGAGGTTGCATTTGTGACACCCTCAAATTTGCGGAAAGAAAAAAAATATTTAAATACATAAATGTAAGATGAAAATACATACGAAGGTGTCATAAATAAAAGAGGTCATTACAAAACGGAAATAATATTCTACAAAAGAAATATACAAGACGGGAGACATATCTCCCGTATAAATACGGAAATAAAAGTGTGTACAATAATATACAAACTATGAACCGAAGATAGGTCCAAGGTAAATACTTCGCTCGCTAGCTCGTCCATGTACCCCAAATATGCAACACCACCTGTTCGACCGCATTAAATATAAACACGGAAGCCACAGTCAGTGGGGAGTAACTCCGAGTTATCCCAGCCACGAAATGTCGAGTTTAATTAAACATGAATAACATAAAAGCAATGTATATGAGAAATACAAAACTTTAACATATAAGATATGCTTTTCATGGTATGAAACAAATAACTAACATATAACCTATCATATGAAAGCTATCATGTGAATCCGATAATAAACTATAACTCGAGGTAGGGAAGATGGTATGCTAGCTCAGAGGTTCCTCTCAGAAACATGGCCGTGATACACTCAAACCCTAATCAACACGTAATCATGTGAATCAGTTAACAATCGGTAATCCAAACTCTATCAATCTTAGCCGGCTTGCATCTCACCTTCTTACTCATAGAATCATACAAACATGAAAGAACAATACTTCTACAAACAGGCATAAGTTCCTAGTACCGTCAATAGAAGACTTCTGTAACTCGAGGCTATACCACAAGGTAGGAAAACATCCTAGTCCTAGACTGATCAGACCTAGCGACAACAGCTATTCCATTCCCCGTCCCATGACATAACCGTCTATGAGAAACTCTACTAGGCGACCCCCTAAGCAGAGATGGCTAGTACTTAAGCGGGCTCCAGTCCCAAAACGGATCAGGCAGCCATGCCCCGACTTGGAGATAAGCCCCCCAGGCCGTGACACAAAAGCTATCAAGCGGTGAACTATATGCTCGTTAAAGATAGTACGGGCCTATCAATGTCATGGTCCAAGATACTCATTTAGAATTAGAATGGTCAAGACGCCATATACTCATAATTCTCTATGGGTACTTATTCAACACGACACCAACCATATAATTAAACAGTCACGGGAAAAACATCCTATCATGTGACTAATTGCATATAAATCATATTCAAATATCATATCGCCTCATATCTACTAAGGCTCATTCATTCATTAAATAAAACCTTACTTGAAGACAAATCCCCGACCCGGGTCCCGCGACGGGTCATCAGTCAAAACGGGGCTGACTAGATCTTAGTTTGACCAAACCCGTTTGGTCAAACCGGCTAGAAACAGAGTCTTTACCACATAGACTTGAACATAAAAATCATCATATTCATTACATGTTATTTTATTAAAACTTCTAAACATGTGAATTATTATATCATACCAAAACCCGCTTGACTTAAAGGATATTAAATTAAACTACGATTTCGTCTTATAATTTCTAACATGTGAGAAATAATAATTTTATGAAAAACCTTTTTAATTAAATATTTTACTTATTAATATTTCCCACTTGCTAAATATTACAAAACACGATAAAAATGACGATAACTCAAAAACCGTCACAAGGCCCAAAGTGGGACCCACGGGCTGAGTTGGGCCGGACCCCACATGGGCCTGGATGGGCCCCACGGCCTGATTTGGCTAGAAAAGGCTGTTTTTATTAAATTTCAAAAACCCGTTTCTTAAAAATTCCCGCATGCTTTAACATATTTAAAACCCGTCCAAACAACAATTTAATTATCAAACATCGACACAACCCAAAGACCAAAACCCGGACCCACCATGGACCAACCCAGACCGGGTCTGAACCGGCCTGGACCGGTCTGGTTGGTCCGGTTCTCAGCCATCCACCACGGTTCCACCACATCAAACACCACATTAATTTCTAACATGTTTTAATCATCAAACCACCATTTCAACATCCATTCATACAAAATCATAACTTATTAAAATCCTCAAAATTTATCAAGAACACTAAACTTGTTAAAATTTCCTACACATCATAAAAATCATAACTTATTAAAAATCATCAAAATTTATCAAGAACACTAAACTTGTTAAAATTTCCTACACAACCTAAAAATCATAACTTATGGAAAATCCTCAAAATTCATCAAGAACACTAAAACAACATAAAAATTCATACAACATAAAAAATCATCAAGAACAATAAAACAACATGAAAATTCCATACAACATAAAAATCATCAAGAACAATAAAACAACATAAAAATTTCATACAACATAAAAATCATCAAGAACAATAAAACAACATAAAAATTCCATACAACATAAAAATCATCAAGAACAATAAAACAACATAAAAATTCCATACAACATACAAATCATCAAGAACAATAAAACAACATAAAAATTCCATATCATCTCATGTTACTACTAAAATCATAAATAACCATAACATGAATAAAAACTAAAAGTTATGTGACATTAATTCGTCGAGTAAAACGGAATTGTTACCTTAGCTAGCAAACCACTTAGCACCAAAATAATAATAAGAAGTATATAATTAAGAAACCCTCCTACTAATCTTCACCCAAAATATACGAGTCTCCAAACTCGTCTTCAAAATCTTCACCTATAAGAAATAACAAGAAACACATTATTAGAACTTAAACTTGATTTTCCATAATTAAATGTTGAAAACGATTTTGACGGAATTGAAAATAAACCGTACTAGAAGATGGAGAGCGAAGAGGAGATTCTAGAATTATAATTTAGGACGAATTTAATTAAGAAATGAAGATTTTATGAGGATTTTGCTCAAGAACGATGAAGAACAAATGATGAACGACGAAGAACACGAAGAACGATTAAAGAAAGTGATATTTTGATCTTTATTTGATTTGTTGTAAAAATGAAAAGTTGTTTGTGAGTGGAGTGTGTGTGTGAGCCGTGTAAATATAGGCAAAATAAAGAGTCGGGTTTTGAAATTGTTGTTACGTAATTGACTCGCGTTTAATAATTATTTTACGGTAATCGATTAAATATAATTAACGATAAAGTTAATTAAACTAAATATCAAGATATTATGATATTGTAATGAAAAATAATGAAAATATCAAGGCTTAAGAGTGGGTAAGGGAGCCGTGTAGTCTTGTGATTGTCGGGTCAGATTTCGAGCGTTTTGCGTAATTTTCGTTAACTGATCGATAAAGTGAAATAATATCTAGATATTATGATATTGTAATCAAAAGTAATGAAAGATCAAGGTCTAAGAGAGGAGAGGAAAGGAGAGGAGAGCCGTGTGGGTTAGGGGCTTGTCGGGTCTGTTTTGTAAACGATTTGCGAAATCTCCGTTGACGGATCGATAAAGTAACAAATATCTAAGATATTTGTATTAGTTTAATCGAAACAATTAAAATATCTCAAGTGAGTGGAAAACGATGACATGGGCGTGTGACTCATGCCAAAGTCGAGTTTCGATTTTGTTACGGGATTTACGATGAGTCCGGAATAGTTAAATGACGTTCGGTTAAAACCGTAAACGTTATTCTTTAAATTCCGAATAAATTCAAAATAATTATATTAAATTATGATAAATCTTAATAAATCTAAATAAAATAAATCAAAAATATTATTTTTTTAAATAAAATTTCGGTCTTCAAACTTATGAGGCGAGTCGGGAAAAAGTCAACGGAAGTCAAAGTTGACTGAAAAGTCGAGAAAAGTCGAAGATGACTTAAAAGTCAAGAAAAGTTTAGGACGACTTAAAAGTCAAGAAAAAGTCAATGACGACTTTTAAAAAGTCAAGGAAAGTCGAAGACGACTTAAAAAGTCAAGAAAAGTCAAAGATGACTAAAAATGGTCTTTTCATGGAATCCCTCAAAAATTCCAAATACGAACGCGGAATTTCAAAATAAGACTCGGAACAAAAATTCCTATTTTAAAAACTTAAGTTCTACTGAAAAGTGTTAGTAAATATTTTTACTAGAAAAATCGGGTATTTTTCGGGTTGTTACACATTAATTCCCCTCCTTCTCCCTTTTATTTATTCGTCTTTTATTTTTATTCTATACTTTAGTTCGTTTTTTTTGTTATTTAATTTCGTCTAACGTCGTCTAACTTTAAAACTAATTATGAAACTTTGACTAGGATAGTATGAGTATGAGTTAAAGTAACAATTTTAACGTCCGCGTTAACTCGAGTTTAAGAGGCTTAAAATTTGTCTGAAGTGACCTATGGCCTCATTCGTTTACATATCCTTACGTTCAAAAGAGGGCAATTTGTTTAACAAGCTTATTTCAAATCGCAAGTTGATTTCTGATTACTTTTATTTCATCTAATTCAATTTATTGTATCATTTTATGAGTCTTATTACAAGTATAAGTCATCTCAAATCATTATTCTAACTCAAAGTATCAATGTAAATAAATCGAATAGACAATTAGGTTAAATGTATTTCCGCTTTAAACTAACATGTAACGATATTTCAATTAATGAATCCCTCTCATCTCATCACTTGTTTCTCGCTAGTATGGAATCGCCTGCTTAACATTGTTCCATTAACATTCGATGACTAAAGAGTTTAAAGAAAATAGTGTTTTGTTGGTCCTTATGAACCGTGGAGGCACACGATTTAAGGGCACCTTCTTAAGTTAATTTTTGGTCTTAATTCAATCATCGGTCAATCCTATTTGATGAATATGAATAGGCTTATAATTTTAGTGTCTAAAGACAGTTTAAGAAATAAATCTGTCTCACCTCACTTGTGCATTACTCGAGTATGCAATCGGTTAGTTAGTGGGTCGTAAATAAATTTTGATTAACTTGTAGTTTCGATTCCGTCCTAGTCTTTTCGTTTTGAAATAAAATGAATTGGAAATTGAATTAATCTAACTTATATATTAGAAGTCGTGTTTAACATTGTATCGTATTTGCTTCGTATTTTATAATCATGAATTTTTGTATGTCGTTCTTGAGTCACTCGATCAATTAAGTGAAGTACTCGATCAAGTTGGGGGTTACTCGACCGAGTAATCATGTTACTCGATCGAGAAACCTTCACTGTCGTAGCCAATCTACATTGTCCCATAGTCACTCGATCGAGTATAGCCATAGTCGATCAAGTCGTGGTCTGTCTCGACCGAGACAGGAATGTGTCGCCCGAGACAGAGGTTGCTCGATCGAGTTGAGCAGTACTCGATCGAGTAACCATTGTCAGAGGCGTCTTTTGTTTTCTTTTTAATATAGATCGAATCTTATCATGTTTTAATCGTGTCTACGTCTTTTGCATGTTGATGTTGTCTTGTAAACTAACCACTAATGTTTGCTAATCTATCTTATGCCAAAAGTAAGAACATCTCTTTGCCCTATGACCTTGTATGTTTATGCTAGATAGTTTAAATGAACTTTCACATGCTAAACTCACTTCGACGAAGTAGTAAGTGCATTAAATTGACATAGAATGAGATTCACGTGTTAGGGTTTAAATTGTATGATTGCATTTGCATGTGGTACGTCTCCAAATAGCCATTCTTTTTTCTTAGTAGAGACTGTAATTATAACCGGCGGGGTTGGGTGTTTTTAATGAAATTAATTTACTTCATAACACGTAATCTCACACGACCTCAAAACTCTAAAATCGGTTTCAAAATCCCATTTAAAAATTTAGTGGCGACTATTATCAAAAGCTATAAAAAATGTGTTTTTGAAATAAAACTAGTTTTTGTGCCCGTGAACATCACGGGTGCATTTGAGATTAATTGTTTAAGTTTACGCATAACTGTAACCTCGCTAGTATGAGTAATGAAACATGTTGATATTTTTGTCTTCTTGTGTTGTTATGATGGACACATATATTTCACCTAATTTATAATTTATGTAATTTGGTGAGAACCATAACAAAATTTTATTTTATTAATATATATTAAAATACTATATTACATGGGTAAATAGATAGAATACTTGATGAAGATAATATGGAATTACTTAAGAGCATATTGAGAACTGAGATATAAAACTAACTCTATTAATTGAATAGGTGTTAGGTCCATTACTCATTTTCATCATTAACCGTGTCAAGTCCTTATAAATACAATCGCAGCCCACAAAAAGTTTTCACATGTCTCACGCTAGTAAGAGAGGATAACATTTACAAATGGAGTAAAAACTATAGTGATGTAACTTGATTTGTTTTTGCGAGATAATTTATTTTTAGTAATAAAATCCTAAACTTTAAATTTAGAATATACTTTGATGTTTAATTGTTGTTTAAGTTGTTTAATTTATTTTAAAGTTAAGAGATAAAATTTAATGTTTAATGCTACAAAATACTGAAACCTTTACTTTAAAAAAAAAAAAGACAACAAATAATCATGTAACATGCTAAACGTCTTTTAATGAAGGAATGATGTAAATGTGTAATGTGATGCTTTTTTTTCCTTTACATTGTCTTTTTTTTTGTTGTTTTTTTTAGTTAATAAATGACTTGGTGATGTGGAGGCGGGTTGTATAAATAGGTGAAAATGTTGATGTGTCATTTAGATAGATGGTTAGTTTGTCTTTTATTATTATATATAGATTCATTGCGTGGATCGAATTCCCTCATCCATAATGGGTTAGTAGACAATTTAAGGGACCAAAACAATCACTCAAACTTCAATTGATCAACAAAGGTTGTGAAATGTAAAGTATTTTTATGTTGTGGTGGAACTGTTCTTTTGAGCACAAAATACTTCATTTTGGATATTTGAAACATTTTATTTCACTTGAAAACGTTAGGAATTTCATTGATTTGGTAATGTGTCACTCCACTCGCAATACACTGAAATCACCAATTTTTTCCACCTCTGGACTTGGTCCTTTGGATTCAAACTCTTTGTGAAATCCACGAGTTAAGCTCCATACTCGTCATCCTTTTGCTTACTGCTCTTGCTCAACGGTAGTTCTTAAAACGGTTCTGTGTTTTTATTTAAAACAGTATACGTACTACCGTATTTAACTGTTGTTGAAACTGTCATTTGGCGTAGTGAAACCCAACTTATCCAAAAATACAACTGAAAAATGAAATAACTCAAAGTCTAATAAATAATTGTGGACAACGCCACCCGCGCGCCATTGCCTCGCGACGACACTCAGTCTACTGAGCCCTCCGGGTAGGAGGACACGTCATGAGTTTGTTACCGATCTGGAAGGTTTTGAAACCGATGAAAGGTTCTAACAAGCCACCATTTGAAAGAGTCGCCACCAATTTATTGAAAATTGGAAACCGTTTGAGTTTTCATGCCATGTCAAATGGGGCATAGAAAAGATGACATAGACACTGGGAATTGTTTCCTTAGCATTATATGTCGAGAGTGACTCTCGTTATGCCCACAAATACGGATGTTCGAAGAGATTCCAATCAAGGGGTAAGGGTACGTATTGGGAAGCCCTTTAATCAGAACCTCAATCCCGCCCGCTCGATAGCGGCCTCTACTAATGATTGGAGTTGTATTCGTTATACTTGATTTAAAAGGTTATATGAATGAATAATATATATTTTTGGTACAGATATGAATTAATAATATGCAAACAATATCTTAATCCTAACAGGTGATCATTTACTAAGTCGGTTGAATTAGACAAGCGGGAATTGAATGTCGAAATTGATTTAGTGTTATGAGAAACATGAAATTAATACAAACGATATGTACATCGCTCAAGTACAAATTAAATGATTTCAAAGAGAAATTTGGAAGGAATAAATGCCAAAAATATTTATTAAAGGCTATTAAGACACTGAACAGGTGACAATACTGTTTAAATAGTCGATTAGTAATACTCCTAATTAACTACAGCTGGACATATGAGAAATAGAGGCAAAGAGGGTCTTAGAAGAAGCGCAGCACATGGTGCGCCCTTTCTAAGAACACGTTTGACTCTATTAGTCAAACAGTATTGACAGAAAGCAAAAAAACTCAAATGTTATTGAGAATAGGCGCATCACTTGATGCACATATATTGCCAGTTTCGTCTATTCGTTAGGTTGGCTAATTATCAAATCGGTTTTTATTAATTTAACTTACGAAAACTTGAATGTTTAAAGTAAAATAAAATATAAGAAGCATGGAATAGACCTTTTATCACATGGTATTAATTATCAAGGATCAAAGGACCGATTATTTGAGAAGGGATTAGAAAATAATGGAATTGGATCAATGGGTTGGATTAAATGCTCTAATATGGATTATTAGACATCCAATCACAAGGAATATCAAATTAGATTAACTAATATCGATTATTAGCAATCTAAGATGAATAAATTGTATAAAAATGTAAACTTTGAATTTGAATATTAAAGTTAGATTTAAAATCAGATTGATATGTACTAATATTGACTATTAGACATTTAATATATGAATTTGACAAATCAAATAAACTAATATTGAATATAAGTGATTTTAAATGAAAATAATGTTGGAGTAAGTGTCCTCCACAATAGTGCATTTATATAATAAATATCATTTGGAATATACGTGACATGATTAGTATATTATGATACTCCACGTCAGTTGATTAACATAAATCGGTAACGCTCTGCTGACTAGAGTTTGACGTTATTGTCGTTTGACGGCGGTGATCAACTGATCCCTTTAGGTCACACCTATAGGTTGAAACCCAAACAGAAAACTAATTATATGTATACGATACAGTTTAATTAGTCCTTTACATATATATTTGATATATGTTTGGTTACGAGAGTTATTTATTGGTAATTGAGTTAGGAACTCATTTCACTTAAGTTTATTAGTCAATTATACGATAACTGACTGAATAAATTTTACGTCTTATTTTTAATACGATTAAATAAGTTTTTATTTAGTGATTATTCGTTAATCATTAAATTAGTTGAGGTTGTGCATATATTTTGAGGTAGAGGTAATTAGTTAATTACATTTACAAGGAGTTGTAAAATAAATTAACCAGACATTGTGGGACCCATTATATATTGATATAATGGTAAAATATCACTTAAAAGTTAAGTATATAATTTGATTCATATAATTGTTACATGATCAAATTAACACTTAATTATACAAGATAATTAAGCATATGATTAATAAGTATTTGTGAGACAAATATCAAAAATCAAAATAGTCCATTATGGACTCAAGTGGACCGGTTTTGAGTAGAGAAAATCATTAGTGATTTTACTCTACCAATTCCACACTCCACTATTTAATAATGATATGTTATGACACATGATCATTATCAATTTCTAACCCACACTCAAGCTATTTGCATGTGAATTAAATAAGAAGAAGAAAAAATCACCCTTTTGGGGCTTGGTAGGTGCCGGCCAAATGCTCTTTAAAGAGCATTTTGGTTGCTCATTTTTCTTCACCAATTCATTCACTTGCTTTCATATCTTCTCTCTACTCAACCTCTCACTAAACTCTCTAAAACTAATATTCCTATTACTAGAGTAGTAATAAAAGTTATATTAGTTTCTTCTTATCTCTATATTTTTGTAGTCTAAATTTATAGTGATAGTTTGGGTTTAGTCTTGGGTGCAACAAGAAGGAGACCTTCTACTTTGAAGGTTATTTATTTTATGGAGGATCATCCACTTAATTTCATGCTCAAGAACAATAAGAAGGAGTTCTTATTGTGCCCATATTGAACTGAAAAATCCCACTGTAAGGATGTTTTCGTCTTATCTTTTCTTTTATACTTTTATATTTGCATGCATGATAACTAGATCCTAAATCATTATGTTAATGTAATTTAATGAACTAATTAGAGGAGTCTAATTAGAGGTCTAGGACTTTCATGTGGTATCAGAGCTCAATTGTTACATGCATGTCGATTTTAAGCATTAAAATCGAGTTATACGATAACTTGGGTAAAATTGAAAATTTGTGTTAAAAATTGGTTTTGCACGAAATTTTTGATTTGCATGCATACCTACTGACCGCAAAATGGTTGTGGTAAAATTTGGTGATTTTATGGATTAATTTGCTATTTATTTTGATTTATGGCCTTTAAATCATGTTAATATGCATGTTTTATCTTAAAAGTTAACTAAAAATAGTTTCATGTTGATTCTGGCCATGAAATTTTGATATAATATCACATGCATGTTGTACATACTGTATGTAAAATTTCGTGACTTTTAATTAAGTTTTGCATGATGATTGATTTTTATAAGATAAAAGTCAATAAAGTGAGATTATTATGATCATAAAATTGAAACGTCCTCTTCTGGTCTTGAAAATTTTTGGTACATTTTATAATCTAATTTATATCATCTTGGTGAAATTTTATAATTTTTTTCACTATTTTACTATATTTTATGGTTTTTATTTGATAAAACCGTTGAATACTATGTTATTTGTTCATAAACTTTATTCAAAATTTTTGGGCAAATTTTTATGTTTTTTAGAGTTCCTGGAAATGTTCTAGAATGTACAAAGTTTTTGGTTTCAAATTTTTTATGATTTTTATATTTTATTTTGGGTTTACTTCATAAATGTTATGATTAAACCTCTATATTTTGCAAATACGATCAATTCGAACTAATTAAATACAAACAAAGTTAGTGGGGACTAATTTTGAGTTCTAAATCAGTTTAGATAATTATTTTGAGCTTAAATACGATTTAAGTGTTGATTATTGATTTTTAATGGTTAAAAATCAATAAAATCCATAAAACCAAGCTAGAATGAGCATGATAAGTGTTAAGGGCGATTTTGGCATGATTTTTACAGCATTTTATTTATGTTGTTATTTTTGAATGAATGAATGTCATTTATTTAATTTTTAATGCAAGTTGTACCTAGTATGGCCTAGATTATTTTAATCGGTATTACCCGTAATGTAAGGGAATACCGATTCGGTTGTAATTTTATTTGCGATCTCGTATCGCCGTTTGTAATAATTTAATTTCATTTTTTGATCAAATGTATAATAGGAATTTTATTTGTATCTTTTTGTAATTAATTATTATAAAGACGGAGATTCCCGAAGTCGGTGTTCCAAAAGACGGTGCCCCATGAAGAGGCAAGGGGCCAAGGAGTTGGTTTCCGATTTTGTAATCTTCTAGTTAATTAGATTAGCTAGGTGGCCATACTAGGATTTATTATTTGCTTGCTTTATGTTTTTCCGCACATGCCAAAATCGCCAACATGCATTTTTATTTCTCGATTGTCAATTCAAAGTTATTCAAAATTCACCGACTTAGTTCGCTTATAGGGAATTAATAACAAAATTGACAAGACCTCTCACATAACTTAAAAAAATTGAGATTTAGCCTTACCAATTAGTAACACCTATGAATCCCGTGTTCATTAGGGCTACCACGCTCGTGGGTCCCTTTTTACCTCGGGTAAGTAGGGTGATACGATCACAAGCTAAAATTGGATTGGACTCAACGAAATAAGCGTTATCTTGGGACTAGGAGATGGATTTAGTTGAAATCCGTCAACCAAGAGTTCTAAGTGTAGAATTAGTCAAGTATTGACTTACCATTTTTTAGATAAAGGTAGCATGCGATGACTATTTTTGTCTAAAGATGGGTCTTGGAATCACTTAAATAATTTCGTGAGGGGTCATTATATGAGTGACTTGTTTAAAATTGTTTTACAAGTAAATTATATATAAGCAATGAATGTTTATTTTCCGTTCATATTTATTTTATTCGCGCAATGACAAATATTTTTCCTTCTACGAACTTGTAAATCCGTTCAATCGTGGAAAGGAGTTTCCATTAATTTATACTGTAGTATTTTGATTGCGATTCAAATCTCCATTTTAACCACCATAGCTAAAGACAAAATGATTTTTCCTTTTGATCCTCACATTAACCACTGCAAATGCCTCTTATGAAGAGTATATGAATAAGTCACACTTAGTCAAAAACGTTTTGATTTTGTTTTAGTGACGTCTTCTTATGACAATGGTACATCAATATTTTTTCTCCAAAGAAAATATTTGTATTTTTGGTATGTCGTCATAATGCTCCTTATCGAGGCTTACCTCAAAAGAGGCCAAATCAGTTGGGACGACTAGGTTACTCGACTATTTAAAATCGTGAATAACCAAGTACCGTAGTCACTTCATGAAAGGTTTATCCTCCTTAAAGGTAAAACCATGAATGAAATGAAGAATAAGTCTTCATAATAATTCTAATCTACTTGTCTAAGTAGAGATTCATGAAAGTGAGTGGGAGTTCTAAGAGGGATATTTATATTCTTAATTGTTAAGAATAAGAGGAGGTTCAAGGGTAGGTTGGCACGATTTTCGCACAAAGCGGGAAAAAAGGCAAGGCTATTTTGAATAGTAAAGTCAAAACCCAAGCAAGGTGTCGAACCCAACTTTTGATGATTCTATTTTACAGTTTAAGACACTGGAAAAGAATCTGCCCCAAGTTTTCTAAAGAGTTAGAAATAAGGTGTACTATTTTCACCCATAATATCTATATGATCGACATTTATTTTGCTAAAATGCAAGTTTTGGGTATTAGATACCCATTATGGTTTTCATCAATGTATTCAGTACATATAATAAATCGTGCGACGACTAACCATGATTAAATGTCGACCTACAAGGGAAATATAACTATTGTAGTTTTATTTCTATAGAGACATATAAAAGTTATAATGTGATCAATCTAGTTTTGGATTTAGAGGTATACTTTAATAAAAGTTATTATGTACATGACCTCTAAATAAAGAATATAGTATCCACTTTAGTCTACGACACAAGTGTTTCACTTTTGTGAATAGAACAAGCGTTGTATCTTTTTATGCTTATACTTGGTCAATGGTTATCCCATACCAATCAAAGGTAATTATATTCTTGACCTAAACTAGAAATTACTTGTCATATAGATTGAAAAAGGCTCAAAATTGGTGACCCATGTCTAATCTTAATTCTGGATTGTGTAGCACATCTAAAACATTTGATTTTGAATCTTATGGTGTGTGCAAATCTTGTATTCAAGGCAAGATGATTCGTGCCCTTTTGTTGAAAAGGAAATCGAACTAGTAAGTTATTGGCCCCATTACATAAGAATACGTGTGGTCCAATAACAAACACAACCAGAGATGGTAATGATTACTTCACTTTATTTACCGACGATTTAAGTAGATATTATTTTTGATTCTACTTACTGAGGTGCTAAGAGAAATCTTTGAAAAGTTTAAAGAGCTTCAATGTGAAGTAGTTAACCACTAAGAGTATTAGATCAAGGACTTACGACTAAATCGTAACTATAAATATCTAAGTATTGACTTTGATTTTCACCAAAAGTATTGTGAAATGGTTTCACAAGTTAACTTCTCTAACACACATTATTAGATAAGGTGTTGTTGAATAGATAAACAGAACCTTATACGATATGGTTTTGTCTTTGTCAAGTCAAAATGAGCCATTTGACTAACCTTGGGATATTAATATTTTTGTCTGCTATTTCTTTTCCCACCATATTAAAACACATTTAAAACAGTCTGATTTCACTCTATATACGATATGGGTGGGTAGCGTACCTAATTTGTAAGTTATCCGAATGAAACAAGTGCTCAATAATCCTACATTGACCACGAGAACAAAGCGTTCGTGACTCGTGATGCTGTCTTTCAATAAAAATACGATTATTTCTTGATAAGACAGAGTGGGAGAAAATGTTTCAAGAGCCACAAACTGAGCATATGGTCCGGAAAAGGTTTTCCTCATTGCTTGTTCAGTAGTTGTTTCTTCGGAACCTAAGAGGTCAGGTGGAATTTTATCACTTCTTTATAGTGATGAATTCTAATATGTGACTTATAAAAGACTGTTTCTAGTCCTAACTTCTTGATATGGCTTAGAGTCATGCGATTCGTAATGGACTCCATGCATGATGGTCAGGTATGTGACCTGGTAAATTTTACTTGAAGAAGTACGACCTCTTCAATGTAAATTGATTTTTAAGATCGAACTTTGCATGGATGAACATTAAAATGTTTTCAAAGATAACTTGGTAGGCAAAGAGTTTTGCACCAACCTTAATTCTTTGATCCATTCGAATATACTTAGCGATTACAGCATATCATAATAGTATGATGTCAATTGGACCTCAAGAACCACCTTCTCGAATACGATTCTAGAAGAGGTAATATATTTTATATTCACCTGTGGGTTCGTAGATCCTAACTATCCTAAGTTAATTTGCAAGCTTAAGAGGATGTCTTAAGTAAGCACTAAAGAGTTGGAATTGGTGTGTCAATCATGTCATAAAATATTTCTCGATATCTCGAGTAATTATGTTTATACATGAAGTTTAGTGGGAGTAATATGGTTTTCAACAGTCTTATATGTGGAGACATATTGATCATTTTAAATGATGGAAGATTTTGGAGAAGTAGAATACATCTTTTAGATATCCGGATTTGTGGAGATAAATCTAAAAGGATATTAGCATTGAGTCAAAATTCTTATATTGATAAGATCTTTGACTAGTTCAAGGAAGTTGAACACATGATAATTGATTCCTTTTGCTTCCGCTGCGGGATCAATTATATACGCTGTGATGTATACTCAATCCGACATTTCGCATGCTTTGAGCATGACAAGTCGTTTGCAATCAAATCCAAGTAAGAGCCACTTGATAGCCATAAAGAACATCCTTAAGCGCTTGCGAAGGACTAAAGATATGTTCCATGTGTTTGGAGTTTACAGTGAGTTGTGTGTAAGGGGTTACACAGACTTCAGTTTCCAAACTGATCAAAGTGATTTGAAATCACGAACTGGCTGTGTTTTATAGAAGATTTATCTGTTGGAAGAGTTCCAAGCAGAAAAGACTATTGGAAAGGTTCCAAGTAGGAGTGACATTTTCAAATATAAATGTCATGTATCTGCTGGAATTGTTCCAGACAGTTTATCATTGCGGATTTCACAATGGAAATAGAGTACATTGCATCATATGATGATGCATATGAAAGTAGGTTGGATTCGACAATATTGGAGGGACTAGAAGTAGTTCCTATAGTTGTATATCATATCCCATGATACTGGTAAAACAGTGGAAGCTACCTTTAGGCAAAGAGTCCTAAGTCTAGATTCAAACCTAGACAAGTACTCAGAACGTTTTATGTAATGTGAGATTATGTAGACAAAGAGAAATAGCAATCAGAGAGATGGGAAAGATGCAAGTATTGCTAATCCATTAGCCATGCCTTTTGCAGGCTGAACATGATAGTCATGTCATTTCAATGGGGATTGAAATATGTACCTGAATTGCTAAAGATTATGAGATATGAAATTATTGATAGCGTATCAATTTTTCCAAATATTAGATAATCGCATTCATTGTTAGAGTTTCATTAAAAACTCCTTATTTAATTTGACTAAATTTTAATACTTTGTTTATCCGAATTGGTTGAAAGAAAGGTTGAACCCAATTCAAGTGAACAGGATGAACTTAGTGTTTTGTCCCTAGTCACTCATTTGAGGTGACGTCTCGAATTGACTAGATTGTAAGTCGATCGATGGTTGGTTCAGCACCATGGGGTCATTGAGATGACTGGTCGTTTACATAGGCAGACTGTGGAGACACTCTGTCGGGCAGTGACCATAATAGAGTCCCTTATCAAAATTGTTGAAGCCTGGCGTGGCGGGGATTTCTATTTTATTCCTATGAGTCAATTCTTTAGACTGGCGACCATTTACCTGAGTCAGTGTAGTTTCCGATTGACTTTGGTTTTTGTCCTAGGTCGTGCCGTGAAAGGAGGCCGATGGACATCTTCTGGGTCATGGTGATCTGCATCATACAGTGTAAGATGGGTCAACAGGAATTGTCCACCCACGTTGGGCATTAACATCTTCGAGCCACTCGAGGAGTAGTAACTGGAAATGCGTGGCCACGCTCGGAAGAGATCTCTGGTAGATTTTCCGGTCAGACAGTTACTCTCCTAGATCGAGAAAACCACTCTACTTATAATTTTAAATTGCAAGTGCGACCTGTAAGACACCTTGCAATGAGTGGGAGGATGTGACGCAAAAAAGACAAGAGAATCGGTAGCACACAACTTGTCGAGACAGGTGGGAGAAATTGTAGGAGGAGGAGTCCTCCGCAATAGTGTTGTTACATGCACAACTTGTATCGGACAAGTGGGAGATTGTTGGAGTAAGTGTCCTCCAAAATAGTGCATTTATATAATAAATCTCATTTGGAATATATGTGGCATGATTAGTATATTATGATACTCCACGTCAGTTGATTAACGTAAATCGTTAACGCTCGGCTGACTAGAGTTTGACGTTATTGTCGTTTGACGGCGGTGATCAACTGATCCCTTTAGGTCACATCTATAGGATGAAACCCAAACATAAAACTAATTATATGTATACGATACAGTTTAATTAGTCCTTTACATATATATTTGATATATGTTTGGTTACGAGAGTTATTTATTGGTAATTGAGTTAGGAACTCATTTCACTTAAGTTTATTAGTCAATTATACGATAACTGACTAAATAAATTTTACGTCTTATTTTTAATACGATTAAATAAGTTTTTATTTAGTGATTATTCGTTAATCATTAAATTAGTTGAGGTTGTGCATATATTTTGAGGTAGAGGTAATTAGTTAATTACATTTACAAGGAGTTGTAAAATAAATTAACCAGACATTGTGGGACCCATTATATATTGATATAATGGTAAAATATCACTTAAAAGTTAAGTATATAATTTGATTCATATAATTGTTACATGATCAAATTAACACTTAATTATACAAGATAATTAAGAATATGATTAATAAGTATTTGTGAGACAAATATCAAAAATCAAAATGGTCCATTATGGACTCAAGTGGACCGGTTTTGAGTAGAGAAAATCATTAGTGATTTTACTCTACCAATTCCACACTCCACCATTTAATAATGATATGTTATGACACATGATCATTATCAATTTCTAACCCACACTCAAGCTATTTGCATGTGAATTAAATAAGAAGAAAAAATCACCCTTTTGGGACTTGGTAGGTGCCGGCCAAATGCTCTTTAAAGAGCATTTTGGTTGCTCATTTTTCTTCACCAATTCATTCACTTGCTTTCATATCTTCTCTCTACACAACCTCTCACTAAACTCTCTAAAACTAATATTCCTATTACTAGAGTAGTAATAAAAGTTATATTAGTTTCTTCTTATCTCTATATTTTTGTAGTCTAAATTTATAGTGATAGTTTGGGTTTAGTCTTAGGTGCAACAAGAAGGAGACATTCTACTTTGAAGGTTATTTTATGGAGGATCATCCACTTAATTTCATGCTCAAGAACAATAAGAAGGAGTTCTTATTGTGCCCATATTGAACCGAAAAATCAAAATGTAAGGATGTTTTCGTCTTATCTTTTCTTTTATGCTTTTATATTTGCATGCATGATAACTAGATCCTAAATCATTATGTTAATGTAATTTAATGAAATAATTAGAGGAGTCTAATTAGAGGTCTAGGACTTTCAAATAAAAGTAATTGATTGAAAATTTTTAAAAGGTGAAAGTATTGAATAAAAGAAAGTAAAAAAGCAAAGTAGATTTGAAAATTTGATCATCCATGTATCTAGAAAGACCCTCGAATCAAATTACAAACATGCACACGAACCAAGGCAACAAGAGACAAAATATTGACAAAGCCACCTTAGAAGAGGCGCACCAAGTGGTGTGACCTCTGTAAGGGAACACTTGGTTCTGGGTTCGATCGCGGGTTTCAAATGAAAGATCAAAATAGTTTCTGAACTTGTGCGATATACAACTTATAAAGTAAAGCATAAAAATAACCAAACGATATTAAAAGGGGTCTTAACCCCCTCAGACTAACATGTTTAACGTCGCGAGATTTAACTAAAGTTGGTTTTTTTAATATTAACTCGTAGACTTATTCAGGGAAAGCGCCCTTTAGATTAATCAAGGATTTTAGTTGTAAAAAGTATGATTCATTGTGTTGAGTTGGTCACATTGGTTAATCTATGCAAAACGTGACAAGAACTCGATAGGAATCGAGCTAACGGAGCCGAATGATAAACTCGGTAAATATCGATGTGCAATAGCAAGGTCTGGAATGCAAAGAGAGAAAGGTTTATTGAAGGGCGGACACTCGCGTGCCAAATTATGAGGCCGAATACCTCTATTTATAGCAAAATAAAAGCGGAGTCAATCCGAGACACAACACTGTAGTTCACACCTTTCATAAGAGGCGCATCCGTCATGCGCCTCTTGCTACGTTTTTTCTGAGGCGCGTTTCTTCGCCTACAAGCAAACGCGTGTTTACGGACTCCGTGGTTATTCAGGATAAAGTTTTATCTTTTTGTTTTGACTTAGGATATCCGTGTGCAACTCCAATATCATAAAATATTATTTTTACAATTTCCGGAATATTCCGTCCAGGATCAAGTCGTAACCCTGAATTTAATGACGATTTTACCCCAGACTCGAAATTGACTCTAATTACTGTCAAAACGACCATATTGGTGCATAGATGACGACCCATGGGTTTACACAATTTTTTGAGTTATCTTTTATTAGACGACTTACGAAATGTCATAAAACTCATCCTCGGGTGGTTTTTGGAAGATGCGACACGAGTGCAAAACACAAGTGTCTTCACTAATGTTAAAAATGAAGACTAGCTACTGAACTGCATCCTTGCCCGAGCCCATAATCCAAGACAAGCTACCATCATGCAATCACCTACTAGTCAACTACTCACCATTCGCCGGAAATATCGAATGGATCACGTTATGTTCAAAACATACAACGACCATTTCACTATTAATATAAATTATCATGTACAAAGATCAGTTAAAAAACATCATAGTGCCAACAGAAGTCACACCTCCACATCACCATTAATCTGAACAACCACATAATATATATATGCCATGGGATAAACCTAGGTCACCTCTTCCAGTGTTTGGGATAAACCACGGAACACCAGGCCCCGTCAGTCGCACCTACGGGTCACCCATAGGCACTGTATCACCACCTATCACCTCTTCCTACACCGAAGTTATTTAACCTGTATCCTTAATGTGCACATCCTCCTTGCGTAGAGAGAGCTACAAGGAGCAAAAATGGGGTGAAGCCAACCGCCCAAGTTGCTTCACAACAACAACTACGAAACTCCAAGAAAAAAATCGCAACAATCATACAATACAATCAACAACAATCATCATCATCGTCGTCGTCAATAACAAAAATTATCGTATGATAATCATTCATATTAACTCGAACTGAGTAAGAAATTCCTTATTTATTGAATCAGAAATCTCAATCAAAACAAGCAACGTACAAGAAGTTAGAAATCCTCCTCAATGAAATTTCCACCTACACAATATGATAATAAAATTACTACTACTTTCCCACAATTAATCAGTCTAACCTAATTAAAGCAATTACCCATAACATAAACCCCAAGATGATAGGAGATTGACAAAATTATTACTTACCAAAAGAAGAACAAACTAGATTTCTATGTGGAACGATCTACCCACAAGATTCGCCAAATATTGATTAAGGAAATGATAAGAGGTTATGAGAGATGATTAGAAAGTGATTTAGATTGCTAAAATATAAAATAAACTATTTAAGGGGGGTTTTCTTAATATATAACTTAGTAAAATAGTAAACTCGTCGCGCGATAAAACACTTGAACCGGGTCCACTCAGTCGAGTACAAAACCCATTCAACCTAGTGCCAACTTACTCGGTCGAGTATCACTAAACAATATCGTCCAGAATCTTCCCAAACACACCCACTCGACCGAGTATCAAACCTACTCGATCAAGTGCATCCCCACTCGAGTGAGTTCTCATCATACTTGACCGAGTAGCCACTCTACTCGATCGAGTGCCAACTATACTCGGCCGAGTAACCTCACTCGACCAAGTTGTAGCACCCTCATACACCAAGGTGCCTTACAAGACTCCCTTAGCACATGTGAGAGCTTCCATCTCGGTTGCCCGAGGTAGAAAATATCACAACAAGCAATAAAGAAAAAACATTTATTTAATAACGTTTAAAAGTCAATACATAATCCCAAAACAGATGGCATACCATCTGACCAACAATCCAACTAAATAAAGATATCATGTTAATAAATAAAATACTAATCAATGTTCAAAACTCCAAGACTGATAAGCGGAAGCTAGACATGGCATGGTGATCCCATCCTCATCCCAACGTAGCGCTATAGATTACTTGTGATCACCTGCTCACCATCCCCCAATGGATCACAGTAGTTTTGTAAAACACTAAGGGGTTAGTATTCGCATATACCGACCAATGTACAAGAGCACAAGGGAAAGTGTAACACCCGCAAATGTACCCTATTTTTATGGTAAAAATATTATACGGATACTTTTCAGCGAATTTTAGTTTTAGTCTAGAATTTAATTTCCTGTGTCTATTTTAGAAAATCCGAGTTCGTTTTCGGACTTTACGCGAGTTTCCGAGTAAGTTACGTCTTAAGACGCTTATGGGCTTTTTCCCATATTTTTCCTCTTACTCCCTCATACTCCCTCAAACCCTAACTCCCTCATTTTCCACTTACTTCTTCTTCTTCATCAAGTAACCACCAAAACCTAAGTTCCATACTTGCTCAATCTCATAATCGACACTACTCCTTCATTACTCGCTCAAATTCACTAAAGTTCGCCTTATTCTTCCCCTCTTATCGTCCTCTATCTTAATTGGTAATAAAACTACCGTCCTTCTCGCTTTTTAATTTATCCGTCTTTCTCAAAGGTGAATTATATTCATCTTTTATTATCTAATCGTAAGTGGTGACCTTGAAGACCCCGACAAAGACTACTACTTAGTAGAGGAGGACCTCGACGAGGATTGAAGACGCGAAAAGGTAATGGTGAAGGGTTACTCGATATCATTTACGTGTTTTAACGTGATTTCTATGTTACTAATCGTATTTAGAATAGGATTAGTAATCATAGGAATTGTGTTGTTGATGATGTTTGCTGTTAGTTGATAATTGATAATGAGAATTGATGATTTATGATGTTAGTTGATGTTGATTGTATGAGGTTTGGGTTGAAGAAAGTGATTTTCGTGTATATTATGCCCCAGCCGGCCGACCGGCAGCCGGTCAACTGACCGGCTGGGGAGTGGCTGTATAATAATTATGTTACGTAAAAGTTTTGGTGTTATGTATGTCTCAGCCGACCGACCGGCTGAGACATACCCTATGTTTTCCTTCATTTTCTCAAGTAATATTGGTCCCAGCCGGGTAGCCGGCAGCCGGTCCCTTTGACCGGCTGGGACATGCTGCATTTTCACTTATTTTCAATTGATACACTGGTGCCAGCCGGGTAGCCGGCAGCCGGTCCCCTTGACCGGCTGGCACACGCTGACTTTCCATTTGTATTTCTTACTTATGTTTTTCATTTATAATATTTATGATGGTTCGTTTATCGTATAAATTTACGTAATGACTTTAAATAATAATGTTTTGAATATATGATGTTCCATTCGCTTGTATCGCATGTTTTGTGACGGTTTTTCATATATCTCACTTTGAGTCGATTTTTACACATGTTACGGTTTGAGCACTATTTGTTATGTGCTTTGTACTCTCATTCCCTTGCCTACCTCCACGTTCGTAAGGCTGGAATGTCGGAACGAGGAGTGTATCCTTACTGCTTAATTGCATGTGTTAGTGGGCATATGACGACGTTGTTGGGAGGCGAACGCTTTGCGTTGATCGACCCGGCCGTCAAATGTTGTATGCTTGCGAGGTTGTGTCATTTCATGTAGCGTACCGCTTGTATGATGTTTGTGCTCTTTTCCGCCTCTTTCGTGAAGGTTGACCAAATTTGGGGTACTCGGCTTCCATGTATGACCGAGTCTTGGATGCGAAATGTCATCGCTTGTCGAATCGGAAAATGTGATTCCGAGAGTCTGGCGAGGTTTAGACTAGGACCGGATATTTATATCGCCGTTCTACCAGGAGGAAATTAGTCTACATATATGAAATGTATTAAATCATGTATGCGTTCAGGGAAATGCTTATCCCGTGGATGCGATTTTAATCATACAGTTTGTACATGATGCTAGTGCGTGTCATTTACCGTGAGAGATGTTGTCAACGTATTCGTACGTTTGGATGGATGATTATTTGACCGTTGGTTGTCAACGTATTCGTACGTTTGGATGGATGATTATCTTATCAAACTTATACCGCTAACAGTGAGATGCAAGCCCTAGTGAGTGTATGGTTGCCTAAGAGTGTCTTCCCCGAGTCTATTTATATTCTGATGTGTACAGTTCATATGTCGAGTTCTATCTTATCAAGTGTATGCCACTAACGGTGAGATGTAAGCCCTACTGAGTGTACAGTTGCCTAAGGGTGTCTTCCCCGAGTTTGTCTATAATATGATGGTTACGGCTTTGTACTTCATGTATCGATATTCTTATATATTGAATTGCCTATTTATCCTCCTCGTATTTCACATGTATATCTATATATGCATGCTTCTACTTTCGTATTTCCGTTTATGTACGTTTATTGTGATATGGCTGGGAGAACCCGGAGTTACTCCCCACTGACTTTGGCGTTCATGTTTTTCATGGATGAACAGGTTGCTTGATTGGATGGCTTTTTGATTGTGGTATTTTGGGTTCGGGTGTGAGCTAGCGGGCGTTGGCCTGGATGAATAACCTCTATACGTTGTTTAGCTAGTTTGCTAATAACTTTGTCACTTGATAACATTTTGAGAGACTTCGTCTCTTTGTAGTATATTCTACTTTCGTTTGTAATTATTTGACATTCCTCGTATTTTATCTTAGCATGTAAAAAGTTTTAAAAACACCGTATTTTCCGCCACATAAATCACATGCTTGTTATGTTTTATTTCCGCATTCGCGAGGGTTGTCACAGAAAGAAAAACCGGAGGACCACCGCAGAGGTTACCTCATTAGACTCAGGTTACCAGCCTGCTCTACAAAATAACCTATTGACCCTGGACCGCAGCAACAGGCGTCGAACTTCCCTCTCACCGCAACGAGATAAAACCGGAACATTAATGTGCACATCCACCACGTGGCGGGATAACCATGGGGGCGAACTCGGGGCGTGACCTGTCTCCCAACAGGATCACCAAACCATAGTAACATCGACAACAACTTCCCAATCTCCATCATGTCACAACGGAAACCAACACATCAATCACATAACAATATTACATAGTCTCATCACATCAATTAGCAATGTCAAACTGAGTAGGGAAACCCTACCTTTTTGCAAATCCGCAACAAATCACAATCATTATATCAACAATCTTCTTTTATGAATTCCTTCCCCTAAACATGCAATTAACATAATCAATACTAACCCTTTGTTTCCCCTTTCCCCCAAATCGATTAGGGTTTATAACAAATACAAAACAATCAATCATAATCAAGGATACTTACCCAAGCAATCAATCAACGTAGCAGAAGGTTGGATCCGGCACGAGATGATGAAAGGTTTCTTGAGGAATTAGAGAGGATTTGAGCAATAGGGTTTTGTAATTAAGAAACGTAAAACTGAATTATGAAATTGACTCCTCTTATTAACCATTAATCATATGTCCGACTAAACCCTAAAATCCCTCGTATTTGGTCGAGTACCATATGTACTCGGTCGAGTACGACTTACTCGATCGAGTGTCGATATCACTCGGCCGAGTACACGAGATCAGAATACCACTAAAGACATCAGCCAAATCCACTCGCTCGAGTGGCCTCTACTCGACCGAGTACTATATGTACTCGGTCGAGTAAGCCCTACTCGACCGCGTTCCTTATACAAAAGAATACGGAGTATTACAGTCTTCCCTCCTTAAGAACGAACTTTGTCCTCGAAGTTCACAACTCATAGTCTCATACTCCTACCACACAAACATCTCTACCAGCTAACAACACAAGACACCACCCAACACATATGCTAAACATATGTCACAACAGCACAGCACAACACATATGCTAAACATATGTCACAACAACAGATAACAACACATATGCAGAAGTAAGACCAATAAGAAAGTAATACAAATTATTAACATATTAACTCGGAACAACCAACACCAAGTTTCCATCAACAAGTAAGACCAATAAGAAAGTAAAAGTCTTCCAAACTAATACAAATTATTACATTCTTCCCTCCTTAAAAATGAACTTCGTCCCCGAAATTCACACCCTCATTACCAACAAGAAAAACCAAGCAGTTACGCGGGCACTAGCAACTTCGCATATCAAGGGTACCCCAAAAGACCGTCACAATTCGTTACAACATCATAACCCAACAATTCCAACAAAACATACATCGACAAGACATCCGAGCTAACACTGTCAAATGCCACCATCGAAGTTTTCACATCTTACCGACATCACATCTATACAAGTACTCCAACTCTTTAACAACAGCTACCAACACTCACATGTTCATATCAAACTCAACCTCTCAACAAGACCTAGCACCTGATCCACCACGAAGTACTCACACTATCACATACCATTTTACAACATAATACTCCTTAACTTCCACTATCATACCAAACATTAATACTACAACTTATCATCATGCAAAAATAGTTCTATCCTTCCACATAATCCAAAACCGACCATCACCGAATAACTAAGGCCACAAAGACACAATCATGCCTATAATAGCACCTCAACTGCACAACTGATTAACAACAATTCACTCAAATTTTATCAACCAAATCACCACACTGTCTAACTATTCCACAAAACACAGTCACGACAATGAGACAACCCGCTCTCCTCAAACACTGCTACGTCCTCTAACCCCATTCATCATTTACTCTTTTCCTTTTACTTTATTGCCCTCATCCCGTCTCACCCAAAATTGCTTAATATTCCAATACCAACATTGTGAATTATACGACAACCCCAAACACCATTCATTTTTCACATTACCTAGAATCCACCCAGAAATCCTCCACATGAAACATTAGATCATTCATTTACCACGATTACTCATAACATCCTTCTAAATTCTCGCCCTATCTCAACCACATAACACTCTACCATGATGCGCTCTAACACCATATCTCCATAAAATCCTCCAAACGACCATGAACCGTTTACAACCTCAAGCACGCCATAATTATATTTCTCGACCTCCTCACACCCACCAAGTAAAAACATCCAAATTCATACACGGAACCACCCCATCAATCAAGCTACTCGACCCAAATTATAAAAGAACAAGGGACTCAACAATAACGAGTGATAAATCTTCACTGATTAGAGTCTACTCTTAAACCCACGAGACAATAGCTAACAAAACTATAAGAATAAAATACGACCTCTATACACGTGCCCAACACATAATTACTTCAAGCCCTCAAGACTCAATACTCTAACTGACTCACGGGGACTCGCATCACCAGATGACCGACAAACGGACCACCAACTACTGACACCATTATACAACAAAAGACTATACAAGCCAGGATACCTAACCTAATTCGACACACACATACCACCAATACTTCCTTATAAACTTGTCTCCAAGTGTTACACGAGGATACTCTCACCTCAGCCTTACTAATCCAACATACGAGTAACAAGCTTATAATCACATAGGCAATCCCAATAAGAAAGCTAGATTCCAATATATCTCAAAGTTAGCCCTCAAGGCCACGGAACTACGATACATTACTCTTCTTTTACTCACAAATCCACATTCGTGCCACCCAATACTACAAAGGTTAACCTGGCAACACAACTAATTAGAAACTACCACCTCAACGCCTCACATTCCTTTACCAACATGAAAACAACCACAAAACTATTACACCTGAAACTACCTCCACATTCAACTATGACATCTGTCAAATAATACCACAACCTTCGTATAACTTCCTCAACTCAACCATAACAAGTCCTCCTCCATCAACCCCTCTCTCCCCGCAAAATGACTCCCAAGCTTATAAGAATAATATCTCAAGATAGCTACCAAATAACCACAATAAGCATTCACATTTCCTTTTGAGACTTAATAGCTCTCATTCTTTCTTTAGTCCTACATCCTCATAAGAGGTTCCACTAACGACTAACAACTTTAACTGAATATTCATTCATAATTTCTCATATAAATCTCTTGTCTCCCCATTACATCAACCCAACTCTTCAGACTGCCAAATTTAAAAAAAAATAACGATATTCTATCAATACACCACCAAATACTCATACATCTCACACAAGCCACTACCTAGAGTACTTCTAACAGTCACAATGCCTTCACCTAACTTTCCACAACATCCTCTTCGATTACTAACCGAAAATTTCCCACAAAATATTATCTGCCTATATACATACATCATATTATTTTATCACAAAATCATTTATCAACCCATTCTAAATATTATCATCTTTATTACTCTTTCTTACCAACTATGTCCTTTGCATCTCTAACACTTACCTCAAAATATGATCCTCTAAATATTCCTCTTCTACTTGACTCTTTTCAACTCATAATTCCCAATGCAAATCATTTCATAAATTTATAAATATCATTCAATTTACGCTATTCTATTGCTTCAATTATTCCTTTGCTTTATTAATTCGCTATTTATACTCCTTCCAATTCACACCAATTACAATTACTCATTCATCCCAAAGATTCGCTCTCACTATCTCGTCCTCCCATAACGCGACTGCCTTCTTATTACCTCAAGATTCCAACCTCGCCAACACGTCGCTACAATCTTCCAATCGTACGCAATAAATATTACTTGTATGACACTATTTACCTTTATTTTCTATTAATATACCCAAAAAAACAACGAAACTCATCATATATTATTACTATCCATCCTTACAAAACCTCAGAACGATGCTTACCTCATATCATACTTTCCATAATATTTCATTTCCACAATTGTCTCTTAGTTATTCGGCTTTCCATCAAAACAATATCCAAGTTCTATTTACACATCCAACGGACTAAGCTCTCTAGGTACATCATCATTACATTCTTCTATATCGGTCATCATCACATATATCTCGAATCAACTCAAACATCCCCATTTTCCTCAATATCTTACACATATTCTCCTTTATAACCATTCATATCTCTTTCCTCAATCCTCAATTCATACATCACCATTCCCTTATTATCATTTGATCATATAAACACAAATGCCTCTATATAAATTGCTCTAACACACAACATTATTACACATCTCATATCACAAAACCGATTTTATCTCCCCCTCACAAGGCTCCTCAATCTATCTCTCTTAACCATACATAATCAAACCCATTTCTCATACAACAATACAATCATGGGGAACATTATTTATTTATAGGATCCTTCAAACTCATTCACGAAGACCAATATATACTTGAAACACATATCAATTATACACTATGACCCAACACGATGACACCTTCTCCACTTATATTAGATACGAGACAACTAAGTAAATAACTTAACAAAACCATATGTTGACAAAACAATATCACGACTCTCCCGCTGTGGCGAAGCCACTCGGTCGAATTCAACTCGCTCGATCGAACTCAAGGCACTCAGTCGAGTACACACACTGCTCGATCGAGTAAGACGCACTCGGTCGAGTCACACACACTCGGTCGAGTGTCAATATACACTCGACCGAGTTACCCAAAAACAACATTTGTCACCATATTGAAGGACTTTTGCTCGGTCGAGCCATAATGGTACTCGGTCGAGCCTCTCATACTCGACTGAGTGTCACTATGCGCTCGGTCGAGTCACTATTTTCCGCATAAAACTTTCACATCAGCTCCCAACACTTGATCGAGTGTCAAGGTGCTCGGTCAAGTAGGCCTCTACTCAGTCGAGTACCTTGCCCCACTCGGTCGAGTCAGGCAATGATACAGACACGTACAACAATTACTCATGCATACTCACATACATAGCATATGATATTATTTCTCATACTTCACAACTATTTACATGTTCTCATCATCTCAATATATCAATATCAATTAGCTCTAAATCATTCTCCATTCAAACATGCCACATTTCATACATATTTATCGTGTTCCTCGTGCAATTCAATTCTTTCACATATACATATATCACACGCCATACATACTTCATATATATAACATATGGTACAACCATAATATACTTATCATGCCTAAATCACATTCATTTAGTTCATATCCATCATATACATGCTTCACATAACCATACGTAATTCATATATACATTATTTCCAATGATAAACACATTCTTCATGCTTATAATCACAACCATTTAATTCATATCCTCCTTATACATACCACATAATCTCATGTAACGCGTACATATAACATGCTTGTTAACAATAAAATATTTTCATGCCAAAATGAACACCGTTTAACACATTACATCGCGTTCATGCTCATCATCATGTCATCATATTTCAAGTACATCACATAATCATGCCACATCTCATGTGGTTCATATCCCATCACATCATCCATACCATCCTCATGTGATACACACATGACACAATTCATCACTCCACTCCATTCTACATCCATCTCCATTTCACATATTTTTCACATACATATATAACAATATCAAATAAAAATACGGTCCCGACACTTCCCTTGGTGACCAAGTAAGAGCTATAGGGTCAAGAGTGCGATACCGGGACGTCTCCCGAATCCTTGCGGTAGCTCCATATGACTCCTACCCGGGTTCATTTTATTAGACACTCCTTGTAACAACCCGAAAAATGCCAATTTTTCTAGTAAAAATATTTACTAACACTTTTCAGTAGAACTTAAGTTTTTAAAATAGGAATTTTTGTTCCGAGCCTTATTTTGAAATTCCGCGTTCGTATTTGGAATTTTTGAGGGATTCCATGAAAAGACCGTTTTTAGTCATCTTTGACTTTTCTTGACTTTTAAGTCGTCTTTGACTTTTCCTTGACTTTTTCAAGTCGTCATTGACTTTTTCTTGACTTTTAAGTCGTCCTAAACTTTTCTTGACTTTTAAGTCATCTTCGACTTTTCTCGACTTTTCAGTCAACTTTGACTTCCGTTGACTTTTCCCGACTCGTCTCATAAGTATGAAGACCGAATTTTATTTAAAAAAATAATATTTTGATTTATTTTTATTTAGATTTATTAAGATTTATCATAATTTAATATAATTATTTTGAATTTATTCGGAATTTAAGAATAACGTTTACGGTTTTAACCGAACGTCATTTAACTATTCCCGACTCATCGTAAAACGCGCAACAAAATCGAAACTCGACTTTGGCATGAGTCACACGCCCATGTCATCGTTTTCCACTCACAATAGGATATTTTAATTGATTCGAGTAAACTAATACAAATATCTTAGATATTTGTTACTTTATCGATCCGTCAACGGAGATTACGCAAATCGAGAAAAAATCAGACCCGACAAGCCACAAACCCACACGGCTCTCTTCTCCTTTCCTCTCCTCTAATAGACCTTGATATTTTCATTTCTTTTGATTAATATATCATAATATCTAGATATTATTTCACTTTATCGATCAGTTAACGAAAAGTACGCAAAACGATCGAAATCATATCCGTCTTCTCATCATTTCACACGGCTCATAAGTCCTCTAATAGGACTAGATATTTGTCTTTCTTTTGATTATTAATAACATAATATCTTGATATTTAGTGTAATTAACTTTATCGTTAATTATATTCAATCGTTTACCGTAAAATAATTATTAAACGCGAGTCAATTACGTAACAACAATTTCCAAACCCGACATCTTTAATTGTCTATATTTACACGGCTCATCCTACCATCATTACTCACAAACAACTTTTCATTTTACAACAAATCAAAATAAGATCAAAACATCACTTTCTTTAATCGTTCTTCGTGTTCTTCGTCGTTCATCAATTGTTCTTCATCGTTCTTGAGCAAAACCTTCATAAAATCTTCATTTCTTAATTAACTCCGTCCTAACTTATATTTCTAGACTCTCCTCTTCGCTCCTCATCTTCACGTACGGTTTGATTTCAAATCCGACAAAATCGTTGTCCAACACTTTTTAATTATGGAAAATATATTTTTAG